>LOJH01010063.1:7222-35040 GCA_001685095.1 Ellobius talpinus
GGACCAGTGAAAGAAACAGTTTGGCCATGAAGTCAGAGCCATCTCTGCCCCTGATCAGCTAAACTGACCAATCCCTGAGCAGGAAAAACTAACCAATACCCTGTCTCCCTGGGAAAACTTCACCCCTAAGAAGCCCTATATATGCCTCTCCACCCCTTCAGTTGGAAACTGCTGTTAATCCCTCCCTGCCAGAGGCAGCCACTCTCCTGGACTCCTCCTTCCCAAATAAATCTCTTTCTCAAAGGAGTCTTGGGTGACAACCTTCATTCACTGGCGCAGGGCAGAAGAACCCGGCTGTGACATCCCTTAGGGGACTGAGCTGAAAAACTTTGCTGAGACGCTCTCTAGGGGGCCTCAGCAAGGAGGAGCAGAACAGAAGAACCTTGCTAAGTGGGGGTGGGAGGGAGTAACAGCTTTTCACTGGAGTTGAAGATTGCTACATCTCTGCAGGAGGCTCCCCTTAGCAGAGAGTTAGCAGAAGAAACATCTTGGGCTGGAGAAGAAGCAGATAGCTTTGCTAGGATGATCCCGTAAGGGAACAGAGCAGAACTCAGCTATAGCGGCTCTCCAGGAGAAGAACAGGATCCCTATATCCTGCGAGGAGACCATCCCCCACTGTACCCCCACCGCACCCCAGCTTCAGGTAACCTGGCCTTCCAATAGTCACCTTTCCTCCAGGGCTGAGCTGTCCCAATGAAGCTCCAGCCTCCTGAGCTGTCCTATTGCAGTTCTAAGTAGCCTGGCTTCCCGACAGTCAGGACACCTTTCCTCCAGAGCTGAGCTGTCCTATTGCAGCTCCAGCCTCTAGAGCTGTCCTATTGTGGCTCTGTCCTCCCCCATCCTCACCCCAGAGCTATCCTATTGTGGTTTTACCCCTCCAAATCTGTCCTATTGCGACTCTTACCCCCCAGAGCTGTCCTATTGAGGCTCTTAATATATCCTGGCTTCCCAATAAGTCAGGATATCCCAACACCACTACTGTACCACGTTCCCCTACACGAACATGGTATATACTCACTTATAAGTAGATATTATCCATAAAGTAAATATAACCATGTTACAATCCACAGACCAAGAGTAGCCAAGTACCAAGGAAGGGTCAAAGGGGAACACATAACTATCACTGTGAAGGGGATCTAGACTACACAGAGAAGGGATCTGAATGAGGGGATGAGAACAGGAGGGATCAGTTGTGGGGAGGAAGGAGGGAGAGAGTACTGGGAAAGACAACGGGGATCTGGGGACATCTCTGGGATGAACTAGAAACCTAGTGCAATGGACATTCCCAGGAATCTACGAGCGTGGCTCTAGCTAAGATTCCTAGCAATGGGGAATACAGAGCCTGAACTGGGGCTATCTCCCATAACCAGGCAAGACTTCCAATGGAGGGTTTGGGACACCAACCAGCCATAAAATCTTCCACCTACAATTTTTTCTTCCTACAAAATGTGCTGGGATGAAGGTGGCATAGAAATTGTGGGAGAGACCTATCGAGATTTATGTTGTATTAAATCCCACTAAACCTCTCAGGATTCAGAAGGATTGCTATAGCAGGCAAAAACTGGCTAAAGATATCTGAAGGTAAATAAAATAAATTAGCTCACATAAGTCTTTTTATCATGTTTCAGTTATACTTCCTATACTCTCTCCAATGCTCTCTTGATGTTTCTCTTTTGATGTTCCTTCTGCACTGTTCCTTACTACTGTTTCGCTGTTCTTCCTTGCTGTTCCATCCATCCCACGAGGTTTCCAGTTTATATACACATACAGACACAGTTAATAAGCATGCACTTTATAGGACTAACAAGATGAACAAAAGATTGACAAGGCAGGAGCCTTATTTATGTCTCAGAAGGGGCGTAGCTATGAAGCTCCCTGGCAGATGCAGAGAAGATTAGGATGGAGTTTACCCTCCCCTACCCCCGGGCCAAGCATCCTGCTGCTGTATCTGCTGACACCCAGATGAGAATGAATTTCTCTCTCTGGGGTTGGTTTAGTGAACCAGAGTTTTTTTTTCCTGTATATTTTAAGAGTAAAGGTACAAACAGTTGGTTTTTTAGACTAAGACCTTGTGTCAATGAAAGGGGAAGGTAAGTACAGAATATTAATAGCTTATTAGGATAGAGTAAAGACCAGTAGATTACACCTTCCTGTGTCTGCTGTTAGAGAATTCAGGGCCACTCAGAGCTGTTTATCAATAAGAACAGACACGCTGTCTCTCTGCTCAGTGCCTCCTCCTCAGAGCTCCTTTCTTGTCAACGAGTCCTGTCAATAAGGATAATTGTGGGGTCTAGCTTTGTGTAGATTTTACGATTAGAACAAAGGTTTGGCTAAGTGAATGCTTTCACACCAGGATCCCATGGTGTAGAAAAAGGTGTCCAGTTGCCAGTACAGGACAAGTCAGGTTTAAAGAATGATTTACATACTGCTGGGATATTTTAGGATGAATCCCATTATGGAAGGGAGAAACATCATGATTTCACAAGATTTCTATAGAAATGACAGTGACTATCCAAAAGACAAGTGTCCCCAATACTTTGCAAATCAGATTCTCCACCAGATCATACTCCTGTGGATCTGTCCATGGATCTATCAGCTATACTTTTACTGTATAATACCTGTGGCTCACATCAGAGACCAGCCAATGACTGACCCAGCTTAAGGCCCATAGCATGAGAGGGAGCTTACCCCTGAGGGCCAGGACCAAGAGACCTAGTATAGAAGCAAACATGCTTGGAAAAAAAACTCAATGAAATGATTGCTAATGATATACACTCATAAATTGGTGCCTAGCCCAACTGTCATCAGAGAGACTTCATTCAGCAACTGATGGAAACAGATGCAGAGATCCACAGTCAAGCATTAGGAGGGATCCTGTGGATGAGGAAGAAGGATTGTAGGAGCCATGGGGATCAAGGACACTAGAAGAAAACCCACAGAGTTAACCAACCTGGGCTCGTAGGGGCTCACTGAGATTGAATCAACAACCAGGGAACATGCATGGGACTGATCTAGGCACTTCTGTCACGGTCTTCTTGTGGGACTCCTAAGAGTGGGAGCAGGGGCTATCTTTGACTCTGCTACCTGCTTTTGGGACCCTTTCCTCCTACCTGATTGCGTAGTGCAACCTTAATAAGAGAGGAGGTGCCTAGTCTCAGTGCAACTTGATCTACCACGGGAGGTACAACAAGGCTGCCTGATATTCATGGGGGGCCCGCCCTTTTCTGAAGAGAAACCATGGAGCAGTAGATGGTGTGAGACAGAAAGGAGAAAATGGAATTAGGATGTAGAAACAAAAAACAAACACACAAAAATGTATTTTCTTGACTTGAATCGAGGATTCTTCTCCTTCCTCTATTCCTAGAATTCTTAGATTTGACCTTTTCAGAGTATCCCAGATTTCCTGGATATTTTATGTCAGAAAGTTTTTATATTTAACATTTTCTTTGATAAATATATCTATTTCTCCTATCATATTTTGAATACCTGAGAGTCCCTCTTCCATCGTTTCTATTCTGTTGGTCATTCTTCCATCTGTAGTTCCTGTTCACTTACCTAGACTTTTCATTTCCAGAATTCCCTCAGTTTGTATTTTCTTTATTGCTTCTATTTCTACTTTCAGAAGAGTTTTATTAACTTTCTTCAACTGTGTTCTCCTGTATTTCTTTAAAGGATTTATTCATTTCCTCTTTAAGGGCCTCTGTCATTTTCATATATTTGGTTTTAAGGTCTTTTTCTTGTACTTCAGTATACAAGGATTTTTCTGTCCCTCATGCCAGCTTCCAAATCATGACATGGAGATTTATTAATTGTAAAAGTTCAGCCGATAGCTTAGACTTCTTTCTAACTAGTTCTTATAGCTTGTGGGAGCCCACAAAAGTGAATCCATTCCACCTTGACAAAAGATCAGAGAGTTCAGCCCTAGTTTTGCTCCTTCAAGGTTATTGGCCATTATTGACAGGAGATTTGACTTAAGGTATGGCTACTATCAAAGATATCTTGACCTAGGGTGTGGTTAATTGGTGTTTGGGGTACACAGAAGTGGATCTGTTCCACCTCAACTAAAGGTTAGAGAGTTCAAGCCTAGTCTTGCTCCTTCAAGGCTATTGACAACAGATTTAACTTAAGGTGTGGCTACTAACAGAATACCTTGACTTAGGATGTGGCTACTTGGTGTTTTATATATTAAGATGGTAATCACTTTGTTCCTTATATCATGATTTAAAAAAATCTTTTCCTTCTTCACCTTTTGGGGGAATTTAAAGATCATAAGAAATAAACATGGGCACATTCAGTATTCACTGGATTGCCCTCCTGTCACTAGCCTATGTCTCTGTATTTCTTTCGTATTTCTGTTCCTCTTGTCTAATATTCCTAATCCTTATGCCCCAGCCCTGGAACATACAAGTCCAACAAGGCTGGATTCCCCAGGGTGTGACTACAACAATAACTTGAATTAACCCATAGATTTTCATCTATGTTCTTTTATGCGGCTCAATTACCTTTACTTGCTCTGCATCCCTGGCCTCTCCTCATGATTCCACCCTTCTTCTTCCCAGCATCCTCTGTGCCTGGGAATCCTGCCTAGCTATTGGCCATTCAGCTCTTTATTAAACCAAAATGAGTGATACATCTTCACATTGTACAAAAAGATCATTCCACAACACTTCAGCTCTATGCTGTAATATTCAGGGACTGTTGAGGTAGGATGGCTGGGCTTTTGTGGGGGCACACTGACCTGTCTGTTACTGGTTTTGTTTTTATGCTGGTGTGTGGGTATCTGGATTTGGGGTGATTATGAGTCTAGGGTACTTACTTCTGGGTTTGTCTTTGCTCTGTGGGTGTTTTGTTCCTTGGTTTCTGTTTCCTCTCTGGATTTTTCAGAGACTGGGATGGCTGTGTGTTGCCTGTTCTGCTGGCCTGCTCAGATGATGTGTTCACAGGCAGTGCTGCTTGTGTCGGAGGCTAGGATACAGCAATAAGTCAGAGAAAGAGGGCGGAAGTGGAGGATGGTCTCCTGCTCTGACAGTGGGTACCAGGGGCCGGAATGACACTTTCAATCAGTCATGTGGGATCCACAGGAGGTCTGGATGGGAGAAGGGAGGCTACAGCTGGTACTTTCCTGTAGCACTAGAAGAGAGCCTAGAAGACCGGGCTTGCAAAGTTTTTAGAGGAGCTTATTTTAGACAGTGAAAGATGCCATATTCCTATGACAATGTTTTGTGAAGAAAGATTACATTTTATGCTGCATTGTTTTTGAGATATTCAAAAGCATCATAAAATAACTGAGAAGAAAATTAATGACCTGCCCATTTCTGCTAACTCACCAAAACCCTGGACATGGTAAATGTATCTGGCTCTCCTTGTATATAGATACATTGCAGTTCACATTAATAAATCTTGCCACACTACAACTAGATTAAGCTAGATGAAGTCATTTTGTCAGACCTCAAGATGCAACTGCAACTGGAGCTGAAAATCTATGCATTGTTTTTTATTTATTTATTTATATATTGTATTTTTGAGACAGGGTCTCTCTTTGTGTAGCTCTAGCTGGAACTCACTCTATAACCAGGCTGGCCTTGAACTCACAGAGATTCACCATCCTCTATCTCCCTAGTGCTGGTATTAAAGGTGTGCCAACTGTAATGATCTGTTCTGTCCCTTTAAGAGACAGGCCCCACCCACTCCCCCCATCTGCTAAGGCAGGCAGATCTTCTGCTTCCAGTCTGAACCTCTACTTTTCTGTCTCTCTCTCAAAGAAACAGCTTCTGTCTCTCTCCCTTCTCCCCACTTTTCCCCTTCCCCCTTCTCTCTCTCCCTCTCTCTCACTCCCTCTCTCTGCTCTTTCCCCTTCCCTCTCTCCCTTCCCCTCCATAACCCACTAAATAAATATCCAACCTCACTCTGCATGGTGTGCCTATCCATGTCTCTGTCTCTCACTCACCACGTGGCTCCCTGCCCGGGACCAGCCACCTTCAGAGACCTGTGGTGTGGTCTTCTCATGGTGTGCCTATCCATCTTGGTTTCTCACCCATGGTGCGGCTATCTGCCTAGGCTCCCTGCCTGGGACTCACTGCCCCTCATGGCCCACGGGCCACTCAGGGGGCTCCCTGCCTGGACCTGCTGCCTTCACTGCCCACTGCCGCCACTCAGGAACCTGCAGCATTTTATTTTAACCATAACACCAACACCACCTGACTTTTTTTTAATTGCTGACCTCATACATGATACTCGCAAGAAAGGAAAGGAATTGGGCTGCAGTGTCTAGAATGGTCCACTCTTCTACCTGGGCCACATCATGACTGACAGATACTTCCCTTGTTTGGTGGTTATTTAGTTCCAGACAAAGAAAGCTAAAAAGCAGCCCTGAAAAGCTGAGCTGGGTTTATGACAAAGGGAGGTGTGCTAGTTACTTAAAATAAGCTCTCCCCACCCCCTGCCAGTGGCTTTGTCATGAGAGATGCATTAATTGTGAGCCATGAAGAGGCCCTTCCTGAGAACTGGGGAATCCTTTGTTGCTCCGCAATTAATCATTCTCAGAAGCAGTTTGAGATTACGCTCTCACACGTTGCTGCATATGTATGAATTTGAGGGAGAAAAGCTAATTGAAGTCTTTTTTAAAAACCTTTTAAAAGTTTAGCAGCCTCTTGCTGTCCCTCCTCCTCTCCAGGTCAGAGAGAGGATGTTTAAAGAACAAGCTGGTTATGGAGGTGACAAAGTGACTCCAGCAGTTCTGTGGGACTTCTTTGGGAGAGGGGAAGACAGACCATGGTGTCCTATCCTGGGTGAACAAGACTGTTCTAAAGAAACCATTTCATCAAGTTTAGCTTGGTGAAGTAATGAGCATAGTTGGTTTTTTGTGGTTGTTTTATTCTTCACTCTTTGGGATCCCACCACCCAGCTCCCAAATAAATACACAGAGATTTATTCTAACTTATGAATGCCTGGTCTTGGCTTGGCTAAGCTGAAAACCTGCCAGCTTTTCTAGCTGAAATTTGTCTCTATTCTATATTTTTTTCTTTCCTTCTTATTCTGTGGCTGGCTGTGTGGCTGGATGGCTAGCTGTGTTGCTGTGTGGCTGGGTGGCTGGCTGGGTGGCTGGATGACTGGGTGACTGGCTGACTGGGTTGCTGGGTGGCTGGTCCCTGGTATCCTCTTCTCCTTGCCTCCCTCCTCCCTTCTTCTCCACTTATTTATTATTTTTGCCCAGCAGCCCTGCCTGTTTCTCTCCCCTGCCTGGCTATTGACCACTCAGCACTTTATTAGACAATCAGGTATTTTAGACAAGCTTAGCACAGCTTCACAGAATTAAACAATGCGACATAAAAGTATGCAACACATCTTTGCAACATTAAACAAATATTCGACAGCATAAATGAATGTAACACATCTTAAAATAATATTCCATAACAAATTATTGTTTCTTAAAAGCATATGGATGAAGGGTTACTTACAGGAACATGGATGACTGAGGGCAGCTACATGCCCCAAAAGTCCATCCTAGCATGAGAAATGAGTCATTCATGAACGATTAACCCCGAGGGCTCTCCTTAGCAGATTGAAGAGCCTCTTCTTCCCAGTAGTTCCTACACAGTAAGGAAGGTGCTTGTGAATCTTTTAGGTTTCAGAAACTTACTGAGACTTGCAAGTTTTATCTACTCCCTGGGCCCTAATGGAATGTTTCAACACAGAAGAAATAAGTACACAATAAGGAACAAGCCAAGTGCTTGGCTCAAATCTGCTTTGCTCATTTAGAAGCAAACATGTGCCAAGCATTTCATCCTAAAATGCCAAGACTAGTCAGGAAACTGTCACTAGCTTAAAATGTTCCCTAGAAAGCATGAGGTGACCTGATTAGAGGAGAAACCATAAAACACCAAACTGATGGCTTTAGCCTGGCCTGGATAGGTAAATCATGCCAAAGAGGCATTTGGCGGCAGCAACAGAAGGGAAAGATTGTCATGCATGTTCCAACTTTAACTTCTATTCATTCTTCCAAACAGAAAACTCTGAACTAAAAAAGCAGAGACATTAAAGAAAATGCAAATACCACACTACGTCATCACCAGTGTCTGAATGAAGTGTTGCTTATTACAAATGTATGCCCCAATAATGATGATACATTTTGTGAAAAGAAAATAGTTTCTGCCATAAAGATTTGAGTTCCTATGGAAGTCTCTTAAAGGGAGACTAGAAACTATCTTATCTATTGCTTTTAACACCTCTTTCCCACACAGCCATTCACAGTGAGTTCCCTTGCCATACTGGAATCATAGGCCTTGTATAGTATGTCAAGCTTCAGATAAGCCTTGTTAAGGCCAAACTGAGTATACTCACAGAGTATAATCAACAGCCTGAGCACAATACACCTTCATATTTTATCTGGACAGAGCCCTCAGGGAAGACTAGCTTCAAACAATATGGTGTGGAGAACAGAGAGAGACCATGGGAAATGAATGAATCCATTGTTCTGGAAAGTGACAGTATGCACTGTGGAATGTATTAGGCTTATGTGGGCACGTGTGGCATTTTAGTTGCCTGGACCCCAAGCTCTTACAAGCCATGTCTCAACTCATCATGAGCCCTTTAGCCTGTAATACTGAATGTTTAGTATTTACATGCTCAAAAAATGTCATGGGACATGTTGACTAAGTATTTGCTTCCAGAGAATTTGTGAAAATCTTTCATTGTACGCAAATATATTACTTCGTTCTAAGTTACAGTGGGGTCCTTCACTTTGGTTCTGTTAAGTAAACAGCCCATACTTTTCCTGGATTAAGTTCACAGCCACAAAATCCTCAGGAGCTGCTTCCTAAGAAGTTTCTGCCCTTATTCAACAGGATGTGCTGGACTGAGTTCCGAAGACTGGCAGCTTCTTCTCCCATGGCTTCTCCAGCGCCTGTCTCCTGTACTCGCTAAGAAAGGGATTTTGTATTGCTTGTTTCAATTCTGAAAAGAGACTTGCGGGTTGGAATTTAAGCTAAAAATCCGTCCTAGTACTGGGCATAAACAAAGGCATAGTAAAACATTTTGAGGAATGCTGGGAAATCTATCTCCAGATAGCTTTATTTAAAATAAAAAGTGACTTATAAGGAAGCCTTGTCTTGCTAATTGCCTTCTGCCTTAACTTTACCACTTCCAGAATATTTCTTTTCCTAGTGGTTAACAAACTAGACAATAGCTACCTAAGATTCTCTAGGAAGACTCTCACCCTCCACACACCAACAGAAAAGCGGGAATGTAAAAATTAACATCCACCTCCGACAATTATCCAAATGCCCATTTCAAAACCCTGAGAAGAAAGGAGATGAAATAGGCTGTTTCCTTTGAAAGTCAGTGTAATCACCTCACAGCTAAACCATCACTTGTCCCTGTTGGATCCCGATGCTTGAAGCAACTCTTCCTTCCTAGAAACAAACACAAAATCGCACAGACTGGCTCCGGGGACACTCAACGTTTCCAGACATGAGCAACCCCTTCTTTTCCTCTGACTGAAGGTCTTTTTGTCCGGCTCTTTTGAGATCTAATCACACAACAAAACCTGCATCCCCCTTCTTCCTTGCAGCCATAATTCCAGCTTCTTTGTTATCTGTAGTTTACCTTTATAGCCCATCGGATTTAGTCAGAGTGATTTCTTTTTGCTCACTTGGAACACATACTTTTTCTTCCAGATTGCACCTTGGTATAAAACTGTGGAAAGTGGAAAGTTAGAACTACTCCACCATGCTTCAGAAACAGGTTGCATTTCTGTCTTCCTTATGGGAGCCGATACATCACCCGAGTGTCAAGCTCAACGCTGCACTGATGGGTTCAAGGCTTATTTATAGCATGACTCCTTTAAATGATGGATCTTTGGGGTTCTAGCAGACTTCAGGGGTAAAAGGTGGAAAAATTTAAGCATGATGATTACTCCCTTTCATGTGGCTCCACGTACCAAAGACAGGACTTATCGGGCCCATGGGCTTTTTTATACAGTTGACCACCACCAGAGTCGGCCAGCAGTAGCTGCTTGTGCTTTACAGGAAGGGAGGCAGGGAATCAGGAAACTTATGTTGCCCTGCATCTGTATGCTAGGCCAGCAGTCTCAGACTGCAGCACCTAAGGATGACCTATGAGAGACGACTAACCTGGGCTCACAGGAGCTCACAGACACCAGACCAACTGTTAAGGGGCCTGCATGAGACCGACCGAGACCCTCAGACATATGTGAGACAGTTGTGCAGCTTGGTCTACTTATGGAACTCTGAGCGGCGGGAATGTGGCCTGTTTCTGATGCTTTGGCAGGCTTTGGGGAATCTATTCCTCATGCTGGGTTCTCTTAACAAGCCTTAGTGTGAGGGGAGGAGCTTAGTCCTACTACCTCAGCTTGCTATGCCATGGCAGGCCTGCCCCTTTCTGTACAGAAGCAGAGGAGGAGTGGATTCCTATGGGGGGGGCATGGAAGGTGGGAGGAGGGAGTGGGAGGAGAGGACAGATGGGGAACTGCAGTAAATTAATAAATTTTTTAACGTAAAAACAAACAAAAAATGATCTGTGATGTACCCTGAAAATGCAGAATTGCCATATTTATGTTAATTGTGGATGTAAGGAGATCTTGGACTGTGTCAAGTGAAGGAAGGCACTATGCATTAGCACAAATGCATCCATTGCTCTCTGTAGTCTCTGGATGTGACGGGTCCAGATGCTTCTAGTGACAGCCATGACTTCCCTGCCATGGACTGTAACCCTGAACTGTGAGCTGGAATAAACCGTTCTCCACTGTTGCTTTGGTCAGGGTAATTTATCAGAGCTCCAGCAGGAGAAACTAAGACAGTATACATGACATGCATGTAACAAAATGTCACAGTGTCCTCCTTGATATGGACATAGTACCTGTGAATCAGAATACTAAAAAAAGGTTAAGGATATGGAAAGTATAACTGCTTAGATCTGGTCATTTTGTGTTGCACGTCTATGCCAAATGTCATATTGTATTTCATGAAAATACAACTCACTGTCTCTCTATATAGCTATATATATGCACATATACATATATATGTCTTCAGATATGCATATCATTATATGCATACACATGTATGTAAAGACTGGAAAATAAAGAAGTAAAGACAAACATGGGGATTGGGGAGATGAATTTTACATGGAAACCTAGCCGGGTCGTACCACCCAGATGCACTAACCATTAGTAGAGTGAGCTGAAGCTGTATTTAGATGACACTAATTCTGAGTGAGGAGACACATTGGACAAACTTCCATATTGTGAATTACATCAGCCCAGTCATTGAAGAAGATCCTACATCACCAAAGAAGAGAGGCTTTCTTGCTCCAGGCTGTTTGGATACAAGGTACAGCATCAATTCCTCCACGGATGTCTGGGTTTTCAGAAAGAGAATAAGCTATGAATACAACAGTATTATGTTTGGAATCTGAAATGAGTTCCACAGGCTCCTGTATTTCATGTTGTGGAGCCTGAGGGCGAGGCTGTTAGTAGGTCTGGGGCCCAGAACTGTGAATTCTTGTGTCCTCTAGCTGTCTGCTTCTTCTCTGTTGTCTCCCAGAAGTCATTTTGCACGGATGGACCCCACCACTTCTGCCACCTGCCACCTCTGGAATGTGACCTGCAGTTCTCTGACTCTGAGACAAAGCATACCTTCCTCCCTCATGTTGTTTTGTCAGGTGTTTGGGTCACCACACACAGAAGTCACTAAAGTCAATGTGATGTGGACATGGACAGAGCTGAAAGAGGACACGGGCCTTGACCACTGCCTCTGGTTTTCTGTAGGATTCCAACACTGACCTAACATGTCCTTTATTTTCTGCCCCTGCATGGGAGAGCTAGCTGTGATGACACGGGCCTAGGAGACCTGGCTCCAAACCTCTCCTGAAGGGGGAAGTCCCAGAGGCCCTGACTGAGGATCTCAGCTACCATCCAGACCCAGATCCCGGGCCTTGGGTTGGCCCACCCTTGCATCTACCCCATGATGACCTGCTGGAGCATGCGAGGGGACTGGTCCTATAGAACAAATGTCACAGGTTCTCCAAGACTTGGGGCAACATCAAGACAACCAAGAGGAAGTTCTATGAGGGTCCAGGGATGATGGTTTACTGGAGGCCTTGCACTGGACCAACGACTCATTACAGTGGTCATCTTTGAGTAGGATGATTGGACAAAAGGGTCTACTGTGGGACACAGCGCAGCACCCAGTGCCACTAGGACAAATGAAGAGGTTGTAGAGAGATGGGAAAGAGGGAGAAGGAAGTGGTTTTGTTTTTTGTTTATTTTTTACTTGTTTTTCTGGGGTTTTTTCTTAATTAATTTGTGTGTTTCTTTTTATGGGGGACACAGTAGGGGTGGGGGCAGATACCAAGGGACTGGGAGGTGAAACAGAATGGGGTGCATGATGTGAAATTCCCAAAGAATCAATGAAGAATTATGTCTAAAAAAAAGGCAGTTTTTCCTGGATCAGTGATAAATAACATAATGAGATAGAACAAAATAAAAGAATCGAGATAACCTTTAAAAAAGAAAAAGAAAAAGAAACTGATGAGGCATTTCATAGCGGTATGTGTGTGTGTGTCTGAGTCTGTGTGTGTTTGTGTGTGTGTGTCTGAGTCTGTGTGTGTTTGTGTGTGTGTCTGAGTCTCTGTGTGTGTGTCTGAGTCTGTGTGTGTTTGTGTGTTTCAACAAATGCATCATGTGATTGTAACACATGGAGTCTGAAGATCCTAAGTGTGAGGGGAAACTGATGTAGTTTTTATTCTCGTCCCACGAGACTTCAGCTGAGCTTGCCCCATCCTAACATGCCTCCCTGTTGACACTGAATAAGCTAGAGAGTTGCGGGTCTAGATGTGGAGGGTTTGCTTGTTTTTTAATTTTTGATTTCGGAGGGATACTTTTCCTGATGACTGACATATTTATTAAAATTTTAAAGACACAACAGTTTGGATCAAATCTATTTACCACAACAACTTTGGGGATCTGTTAGGGAGTTCTATAGTGCTTTTTAGTTTCTACCAGTTTCTCCATCTTGTACCCTGTGCCATCGATGTTTGGGTTCACTAGCGAGAACAGGAACTTAAACGCTGCCATTTTGTTAGGGAAGCAATCAATAGTAGTAACTATTCTGTGAGGCTCCCTGAACAGCTCGAGAATGGGACACCTAGTAGCCACTGCCCAGAGAGACCAATTTAATCTGGTAGGAAGAACAGAAACACATACATTCAAATTACGATGATAAAGATAACAGAACACCTCCCCTTACAGGAGCTATGAACAATGCCTACTAGTAGACAAAAGCATTTACAAGGAAAGGAACTTGTTGCTCTTCAGCTTCGTTATGGCTTTGGCATCTCTTCTCTCGAATTTTCAAGTCAAATTGGATGAAATAACCAGTAACCTGGCATGGACCACCCAGAAACCTCTATTTTTTTCTGAAATCTTAGCCTCTTCCTTCAGGTATATCTCAAAGAAAAGGTCAACCCCATCCTCACAGCTACAAAATACCTGATCTCGTGACCTAGAGTGCAGTACTTTTACTGATGGTTGTTGGCACTCTGAGGAAATTAGGTCGCAATTCTGCATTCTGTGCTCTAATCCTCCTCGTCTCCTGCACATCTTGCCTTCACATCACCCTCCGCGCTGCCCACCCATCTCTAGGAAGGATAATGCTATTTCAGAAGGGTAATTATCATTGAGGCAGGCCCAGCCTACCTGCTATTCCATGGATACAAATTTCATTATTCCAATCTTAGCAATAAAGCCATATGCATCCCCCAGTAAATGCCAGAATGTTAAAGTATCTAAAAGGTTTGGGTATAAATCCAAAGAACATTATTCAATAGCTATTGTTCATACAACCATAGCTCTGATGAAAACAAGAATCACTAAAACTGATCAGTTACTGTTGGCCCACCTTTGTACAACCTATTTCTTTTTTTAAACTTTTGATTCTTTGTGGACTTCACATCAGGCGTTCTGATCCCACTTATTTCCCTGTCCCCTTGCGTCTGACCTCTGGCCTTCCAACTTCACCAAAACAAAACAAAATTTAAAAGAAAAACCTAAAACCAAACAGCGGAAAGAGGAGGAGAAGAATCTCCTTGTGGAAGCTATAGCCTGCCCCGTTGAGTCACAGTTTACCCATTAGTCCATTCATGTTTGCTTGCAAGTGTTTGTTGTTATGAGTCATTCATTGATCTCGTTCAAGGCCTCTGGCTTCCGCTACACTATCAATAATGGGTTCTCTCTGTGGCTCCTCTCAGATATCCTGCTGTTGTCCTGTGTCATGGAGAGCCTGCGGTTGGTCGCCTGCCAACTTTCCCTCATCATCACTACCTGGATAAGCTCTCCAGCACTGCCTTGGCTAGCTCAGCTAAGGCAGACTTCAGCAAGGGGCGGGGCCCGTTCTGCTCTCAGGTTCTCAGATCTGTTCACCCACACTCACACCACCAGGACCATCTCTACCATTTTTGCCCAGGTGAAACGCAGGGCCCCCTCTCCCAATTGCTGTAGGGAGCATGTGAGGGGGTTGAGGAGGTCAACTCTCCTGCTCTCATGCCCTCAGAGCTGACTCACCCGAATCCCTGACAACAGGGTCAGCTCTAGTGTGCTGCCCAGGCAGGGTGAAGGGCCTGTTCTCCTGTGTGGTGCAGCTAGTGATGGTCAGGACTGGTTCTCACACTCTTGGGACCTCAGGGCCCCTTCTCTCACCTGCCACAGGTGGCAACAGGTGAGCAGAGGAGGGCATCTTTCTCTCACCCTTGGCATCACATGGCAGACGAGGGGGCAGGGTCAGCTCTCCTGCTGTCACACCCTCGGCATAGGCTCACCTGTGTCTAGACAACAGAGTCAGCTCTAGCGTGCTGCCCAGGTTAGTTGCGTGTCCACAGTGAGGAGTGAGGCAATCTTTCCTGAGTGCGAGGAACAGCTTTCCACTGAGGAGCGAGACCAGCTCTTCTATTGTAATGTCCAGTGAGTGACACAGCCAGCTATCCCAGAGTCAGTGAACGACTCAGCCGGCTTAGCACAACCCTCAGATTTCCACATGCATGGCTCCTATGATCCCGCTAACACGTGGTCACAGACTCCACCTGCAGCAGGACCATGGATCCAGACATAGCCCTCAGGAGCAGCTCCAGCCCAGACATCACCATGGTCCCAGTTGCAGCACTGGGCACCCGGATCAGTAGGGCTCTGGTAGCAGCATGGCCCTCAGACACCAATAAAGTCTAAGATGGCTGACCAGACATTGGGCATCTGTAGTATGGGGCGGGCCTCTTGTTCCATCCCGCCTGGATAGCTTATACCTGAAATATTCACACAGAAATTGTATTAATTCAATTACTGCCTGGCCATTAGCTCTAATTTCTTATTGGCCAACTCTTATATCTTGATCTAATCCATTTCTATTAACCTGTGTTCTCTGTGTATCACCACGAGGTTGTGGCTTACCGGGAAAGATTCTAACCAGGCAGGAGAATCATGGCGTCTGCCACACTTCCCTTCTTCCCAGAATTCTGTTCTGTCTACTCTGCCCACCTACGGGCTGCCCTATCAAAAGGCCAAGGCAGTTTCTTTATTCAACAATGAAAGCACCACACAGACAGAAGAACCTCCTATTTCAGGCATCTTCAGAGCCCTCAGTGGTAACAGGAGCCATGGACATCACCCAAGACACAGCCACTGCAGGGCAATGGACTTAGACATGTCCCTAGGCAGTAGCCCAGGCCTAGACATCTCTATGCCCCAGATGGCAGCATAGGCTACCCAGGTCCAGTACAGCCTGGCAGCAGCATGGCCCTTGGACACTGAGATGTTCTCAAATGACTGACCAGATCCTGGTTATCTACATGGCCCTCAGTAGTAACAAAAGAGCCACAGATAGCAACTCAGACCCTTTCTGCCACAGGGCCACAGATCCAGACATGGCCCTCAGCAGCAACCCTGGCCTGGATGGACAATGTGGCCCCACATGAGAGCACAGGCCATTCTGACTAGCATGGTCATGGCATGGCCCTCAGACATCTACTGAACCACAGGTCACAGCCCAGACCCTGGGCATCCATGTGACAACATGGGCCATAGACATTAATACAGACCATTATCTGGTAGGATCACAGACCCAGACACGGTCCTCAGCAGCAGCCCAGGCTCAGGTGTCACCATGGTCCCAGGTGGTAGTGCAAGCCACCCAGATCTGCATGGTCCCCAAGGCAGCATGGCCCTCAGACACCAACATGGCCCCAGACTCCTGGCATTGGCATGGCCTTTGATAGTCTCAGGAACTACAGATGTCAACACAGACTGTGGCTATGGTAGGATCACAGACCCAGACACGGCCTTTGGTTCTGTCCAAATATGTGTCCTTTCAACACTGAAAACTGATGACATGCTTTCCTCTAAAAGACCTTGGGAATATTGATGATAGATTTTCACTTAATATATATATATATATATATATATATAAATTCTAAATTCACTTTATACACATACAGGAAATGTATGTGAAGTATTAGGGATGGGTCCGCTATCCAAAGCAAACAAAAATAAGAACATGACAGAAAGCCCATCTGATGGAAAGTCTGAGAACTCAACAAGCTCTGACTATTAAATATAAACAGATCCAGGACCTCCTCAGATGATGCTCCCCTACCTCACTAAAGCTTAGCATGGCATTGCTATCAGGGCTTCATAAACAAAGAGTCATTCAATGAGAAACATACAGCCATTTACCTTATTAGTTTTAAGCCTAAACCCACAAAAATCTCAAATTTATATTTAAGTTTTTTTGGTCCTAAAGCAATGAAATTCACAGTATGTTTCAGAAATATAATGCAGTTATTACACATAAAAAGGCAAATCCTTGATGGAGAATCAGCTGTCGGGATAGCATTCCCAACTGTAAACCATTATGGTACCGCACACACCTAATAGAAATGGAGAACATGATGGTACTGCATCCACCTAATAGAAATGGGAATCATGATGGGGCCACACACGCCTAATAGAAATGGGAACCATGATGGGGCCACACACGCCTAATAGAAATGGGAACCATGATGGGGCCACACACGCCTAATAGAAATGGAAACCATGATGGTGCCGCACACGCCTAATAGAAATGGAAACCATGATGGTGCCGCACACACATAATAGAAATGGGAACCATGATGGTCCACACAAGTCTAATACAAACAGTCAAAACTGCTTATTAGTAAATCAACACCTATCACAGGGAGAACATATGCACCACACTTGCCACTTGCATGTTTGGTGTCATTTGCATCATGTTGTTGGTTGATTTATATGTACATGTTCATGTAGTTTGCACTTGTGTACATTCATGTGCATCTAGAGGACAGGAGTCACCTTCAGCTGTCTTCCTGCATTGAGCACCACCTTATGTTGTGGGGACAGATTCTTGTGGATTCAGGTTGCCTGTCTATCCCGTGAACCTTGGGAATCCACCTGTCTTCCCATTCTCCCTCCTTCCCCCAGTGATGGCACCATTGTGCTTGACTTCTTTCATGGATTATGGGCATCCAAACTCAAGGCAGAGCAATGGCTCCATCTCTCAGCATGCTCTCCCGCACCCCTCAAAAAACATCTTACTCTTTAGGATATCGATTTGTCCTCATATGATATATCCAAATCATTAAACAAAATCATCACATTTCTTCATTAATCTTTATTTAGAAAGCCAGACATCCCTTTGCTCAATTTTTTTTAGACTCAGGGAATAAGAGATGATGGCTGTCAATCAAGGCAGCAAACCATGCTCATTAAAACTCGTGGTATTTTCTTAAACCCCAACAGGTGGTGTGTAGGAGTAATAGATACACTGGAGGCAACAACTGATGTGCTAGGACCTTGGGGAAGCATAGTCTGGGAAAGCTTTAGGTGGGTAGGAAAGTTAACATGCACAAGAAAAGAGACCATTATACATGACATGTGCAAAACAAGGGTTTCCTAAAAGCACAGACAAGATGAGGCAGCACATAAAATGAGAAGAGAAAAATAAAGCAAGACTAAAGGCCTGTACTCCAGAGATTTTATTTAATTCAAATTACAATGTCAGTCATTAAAAACAAAAGGATAATAATTTAATGGAGTCTCACATTAAAGACCCTTAAATGACAGGGGTGGTTCAACACTGTGGTAAGTGGCTATTCAGACTCTAAAACACCACGGGGTGATGCAATTCATTCCTTACTAAGAACATCCCTCTTTTAGAAAGCTCATAATTATTAGAATAGTATTGATTTTGGAAATAGCCATACTTTGTGTGCTACATGGAGATTGTGGTGCTACACAGAATCATGAGGTGCCTGCTAGTCCTGAGAGCACTGAAAACAGCAAGGAAGCAATAAAACATCTTAAACATTTGCTCAGGCAAACTTTTGACCTTGTGATGAGACATTGTCACCTCCAAGTTCACACTCAAGAACTGAGTAATCAGATGACGAAAAAATATGGATTAATAACATATTTAAAAAATATTTTTTAAAGAATTATTTATGATTTTATGTGCATGTATGCATATGTGCACCAAGTGAGTGTGAGGTGCACACAGAGGCCAGAAGAAGGCATGGGAGACCCTGGAACCAGAGTTGTGAGTGCTTGTGAACTACCATTTGGTTGCTTAGATGAAACCCTGTCCAAGTGCTCCCAACTGCTGAGCCATCTCTCCAGCCCCGCCAAACTCATAGTTTTAAATTAAGTGTGTGTGTGTGTGTGTGTGTGTGTGTGTGTTGAATTTCATTCATAACTATCCTCAGGCAAATACAGCCAGGTATATTATTCTCATATTTTATCTTGATTGTACCAAAACCTAAAAACGTGTAGTGTACCAAAACCTAAATATGTGTAGCTATGAATACTTTTTTTCTTCTCCTTGCTTCCTATGTGTTCCTGAATGTGGTAGAATCTCATGGGGCAATTCTTTTCTCAGCAATCTTTTATCTCCATAATTTTGAATTGTCTCAGAAATAATGAATGAGCTACCGACTCTCCAACAAATAAAGTCTTTTTATTTTTCACCTTCTACATTTGTCATACAGGTCCCTAAGTCTCTTCTTCACTGGCATGTCTTCCTTCTTTTCTTACTCTCCAGCAACTTTATATTAAAAAGTTATATATAAAAAATAAATCCAGGAGTGGTGGGTTACCCAAGCAATCCCACAGCTTAGACAGGAAAATTGCTACAAATTCACAGCTGGCCTAGACTATGCAGTAAGATCTATCTTAATACAAAACAAATACCAAGTAAATAAATAAGCAAGCTTTTACACCCTTTCCTTCCAGCCCCTTAAATTCTGCTGTTTCTTGGATATGTGTTTTGCCACCTTCCTACCTTTTCCTAAATAATCTCGTCTGTTTTTATGATTTTACTCTCTAGTCTCTGGTGAGTGGCTTACAATTATTTATTCCACAAAAAACACTTTCCTGGTTCCTGTAACTCTGCCTTTTGTGAATCTCCACCTGACCCTCCAGTTCCAGGGAAGGAACTGAAGACTCGGGTTGCACTCTCCAAATCTTCTTCCCCTAGAGTTCAGAATGCTCACCAGCTCCATAAACCCAGACCTGAAATCTGGAGCCACCGTTGGTCTTTGATCTCACTCCCACCTACCCTCACCTTCTGTCAATCAGAAATCTAGTAGATCCTGACCGCTCTCCTGACCTGCATCTAGTCTGTGTCCACAATCAACCTCCTCCCTCAAAACTGCATCTCTAGTCTAAATTCCTCAGTGCTCTTTGAAGTCTCTCCTGCAGTCTTTTGTATAACCTTCAAAATGATTGTAAAAAGGTCAATTAGACCACATTGCTCAAACCCTTAAATTTATCACTTTTTGAAAGCAGATTGCCTTACTTTTCTCCTTAAATTTAGCAGGTTGCTCTTCAGATTCCAGTTCCAGCTGTTTCCTGCTTTTTCTCTTGTCGGTCTGTTTTGCATTTTGTGTCCTGAAAAAGCGCAGAGAAGAGCCTAAGAGTGAAGATGAGGAAAGGGTCACCCTCCAAATGTGAAGCAAGACCCACCCCTGTCTCCCTTTCACCCTCTGGGCTGCAGAACAAGGAACATGCTCTCCTCTCCCGTCTAGGGCTCTCTCTAAAGGTGGAGCCATGCCCCCTGTCTAAAATTGCTCAGATTTGGTGAGGATTCCAGCAGCAATTCCTCACTACGAACTCCCGCAGTCCCAGGCTGCCTTTCCACTCTCCTCCTTCCCTACTGTCCGTTTTCTTCAGCAGAAATAAACAGCCCAAGCCAAGCTGGAATCTGCAGAAATCCTCCTGCCTCAGCTTAATGTTGGAATTAGTGGTGTGTCACTTGGTCTGACCTCAGTGGTGAGTTTGACTGTCTCACCTAAGAAGCTAATTTACAGCTTCTGTGGTTTTTTCCCTTTTTATAGTTATTTTAATTACAGCAATTTGTGAGGTAATTGAGTAAATCCATGAGTGGGTAGTGAGCAAATGAGGACGGTTATTTCTATCTCAAGTACTTCGAAGATATTTTGCTAACATGATTTTGCATATGCATGGGACCCAGTGTGATATGTCAATATTTGTGTACTAGATTTGCACACCAACTGACTTTCCTCCCTGAAGTCACATCTCCACACAGTTTCTTTATCTTCTGCTCCTTCCTCCACTCTTAACATGAATTCAACCTGATCAATTTACAGAAACAGCATTTGCTAAGGTCAGCAATGGGTTTATATCTCTAATTTTAAATGCTTTTCCCATTCTCCATTTTACTAAACTCCACATTAGTGACTGACAATATTGCCCCATTCCTGCTTTCCAAACACTCTTGATTTTTAGTTTTTGTAACAAGAGTCAAACTCTGTGGTTTGTCTCTTATCGTTCTGGCTATTTTTCCTCAATCTCCTTTTTAAACTTTCCTATCTGCCTCTAAATACAAAGTATTCTTAAAGCACAGGTACAATCCAGCTTTCCATCAATGTAATTCGTACTTGAGATTAAGACCATTTATGTCTAGGAAAGGTTTGTGTGGTCACGCACCGTAGGCTCCTCATCCCATTGCTTTTAGGGTTTAAGGTGTGGCAAGGCCACCTACGTGGGAGGTGTGAATGGAACAGGAAAACTGATCACCTTGTGGCACCCAGTAATCAGAAAACAAAGGAGAAGGGTACAGGACCTCAATGTTCCCTTCAAGGTCATGCCAATTATAACTAGAACTTCCAAAGAGGTCCCATAACCTGCAGGTTCCACACCAACCTCCAAATGACAACAGCATGACACGATGCACTGTCTTCTGTCACATCCTTGTCTCTTCTTAGATAACTATACTTGCAGTAAAGCCAAAAAACTATGTGTATAAACACAGTGGAAGAGCAAATGAAACACAGTGTGCCTACATGGTGAAATATTACTTATCCATAAAAAAGGAATTGAATCCACAATAGCAATGAACCACAACAACAGTCTAGAAAGTGACAGGCATAGCATTATTCTAAATGACATGAAAGGGCACGTTGGGATCCCATGCATATAAAATGTTCAGAACAGACAAGCCAATAGGAAACAATAAATTCTGAACCTTCAGAGTGGAAGAGGCCTGAGACAGAGGAGGAAGATAACAGCAGGTGTTTGAGGCTTCCTTTGGTGGCGGAGAGTAAAAATATTCTAAAACTGAGGATGATGATGGTTGGAATGCTTGCAAACCTGCTTAAAGTATGGAATTTGTGTGTTTTATGTGATTTCTACCTTATATGAGGCAGGGTCTCTGGTTCACTGCTGAGTATGCTGGCCTGTGAGCACCTAGAGACTCTCCCAGCTCAGTCCTCCTTCTTGCTGAGGAATTCTGGGATTATAGACCTGTGTAGTTCTACATGGTTTCTAGGAACCTGAGATCAGGTCCTCTCCTTCCATCGCCAGCACTAAACCACTGAGCCCCCATCCATGGTTCCTTTTGGTGAAGATTATGTTTGCTATTAGGAAGCTCTCTCGGTTAGGGCCCAGATCTTCCTTTCAGTACTGTTGGATGCTACTTTGTCATTGATAGTATCATAAGCGCCCAACATGGGACCTGAAGCAGGGGAGCAAATTGTTAATACACGTGTTAAATTGAGAACTTCGTAGAGAAAGTCCTTGTTTTACTTATGGAAATTTCAGCACTGACTTCTGAACCTCACCCCAGGGTGAATAAGGATGCTGTGGTTGAAGTGCCCTAGGAGCAGATTGCGATAGTGAGGACTATTTCCGGGGCGTGGGTACCTTAGACTTTTGCTTGCCTAAAGGGAGCACACAGAGAAATTTCAGATGGCCAGGGAGAGGTGATCTGGAAAATGCAGCTATGACTGGAAGCCATCAGGAGGTATCAGGTCGGGAGAGGAGAGAGATGAATTCATTAAAAGTGAGAAGTTTAGGGTGAGAACTTGTCATGAAAATTTCTTACGAGCTTTGCCCTGCAGTGTTCAGTGTAAACATAGTTCCTGCTCCCTCGTTAAACTTCCAGCAACATTAAGCCAACTTGCTAATGAGCAATGGAATCGTATCTGGCTTGGGTTGAAAGACAATGAACAAATCAAGTTGCTGAGTCCCACTTACAGGCAGCGAAGGATGAACTCAACACACTTGTGACTGTAATTCATATGCATCCAACAGTGAGGGTTACTAACCACCTTTCTTTCGGTTCTTCCACAGATACTAGACACTGACTTACATCCTTTTTAGCTTTCCAACTCTCTTGTTGAGATATATATTTATTGATAAACGTAATTGAAGATTTTTAAACAAAGTGGCTTGAGCGTCTAAGTAAGATATGAGCCTACTCCCTATGATCAGAGGCCATTTCCAAAAAGTAAAGGCTATTTCACTTGAATTTTGCTTGGTTGTTTCCATCTCTGTAGCAGTGAATAATTACGGACTACACATTGTGTAGCCTCTAGGTTTATGAAGATGTTAAGAGGTAGAACTCACTGAAGATGCTGCCTGTAGCTCTCGATCCTTGAGAATCTGAGTTAGGATGTCAGGGAGAGCAGTTTGACAGAACAAATGGGCCAGCCAGTGCTTTTTACTAAAATAATTATGTAATTTAGACTCCAGCTTAATGAATACATTAACTCATGAATGCATTAACTCTGGAGACTGCACTGAGAAAGCAGAACTACAATATTGTCATGTAGCCCTCATGATGCCTTTTAAAAAAGAAGTCCTTGGGAAACCTTTGAATAGTTAGTCAGGGGAATCCAAGAGAGTCCCCAAACAACACAAGCTATTTCCCTCATCCTTGGTTTCCTGTCAGTACTCGAAGGTACAACCCTATTGCTGAAGACACCTAACACTTTGGACACAGGACTGAACTGGAACTGACCTGGAAGCCCCCTTCTGCACTAGCTGTCATAGTATCTGAAAGTGCTATTCAAGCTGCCCAGGGAAGAAGGCATTCAACAGTCATGGATATCTATGAAGGCTACAAACCATAACAATGAGCAACCTGCCAATGTGTCCCAAAAGGAGCAATAATGGTACTAACATGCTGGAGGTAACCAACAGCTGTCTAATTGGACTTACGGCCCAGTTAAAGGAGGGAATTCATGCCTGGTCTGTAAATCTGTCCAACTACTAGTGGCTGGTGGGGCAAGACTGAAGAGGCGAGCCCACTACTCTCACTCCCCGAAACAGGGCAGAAAGATTGTAAGACCTAGAGGACTAGGACATCTGATGGGAAACAGCATCTTCTACATGGGACAGGGATGCTGTACTCAAGAAATCTCACCAATCCTGTTCCCTGAGTAAGACTTAAAAGTGACAAAACCAGTTGACATACCAACTCAGATGTGTCTCCCCTAAAACATGCAAAGCCTTATCTTCAGGTAAAGAGGCATAGACAACCAATGGTTGCTAAGAGAAGGAGAAGCAGTCTTCTCCAGGGTCAAGCTTCCTAAGAGATTATGTAATCCGCAAGTGCTTAGCCCTAAATGCATACACATATGAGCAACACTAAATGAACTCAGTAGGTTGTACATAAATATACAATTGTGTATATATACATATAATAATAATGATTAAACATCAGGCCATAAATTTCAGAGGTAGAGGTGATGTGGGAGGAGTTGAATAGAAGAGAGGAAGATGTGGAAATGATGCAAACATAGTACTCGTGTATGATATTGTCAAGATAAAAGTTAACGTTTCAAATTTAAAATAAACAGAAGTCCTTTTGTTGTTTATGCCTCCCAATAGCACAAGATGAGTTAATAGCTATATCTCAGTGTATTGGCTATTCTTGGTTGTTAACTTGACTATATCTGGAACGAGCTGTAATCGAAAAATGGACAATGCACTTGTGGTTCAGATCTTGAGGCAGAAAGCAACATGCCTTTGATCCAGATCTTGAGGTTGGATGGCATACTTTTAATCTGGATCTTGAAGTTGGATGATGCATGCCTTTAATGGAGGTCTTGAGGTTGGAAGGGACATCTTTAACCTGGATCACACCTTCTGCTAAAGCCTATATAAGGACAAGAGAAAAGGGAAGAGTTTCCTTCTTTACCTGCTCACCTTCGCCATGTCAGCACATCATTCCTTCACTGGAGCCCACTTCTTCAGGATGCCTGCACATGCAGAAGGCCAGCTGAGACGCTCAGTCTTGTGGGACTGAGCAACTGCTAGATTCTTAAACTTTCCATTCACAGCCAGCCATTGTTGGGCTGCAGTCTGTAATTCATCCCAATAAACTCCCATATATGTGTATACATATACATATATATTTATATATAAAATAAATAATAAATAATTATTCCAATAAATATATTCCAATATATTCCCATACATATAAATATATAGATGAGAATAGAGAGAGAGACAGAGAGAGTTATTCCAATATATTCTCATACATATATATAACAATATGTGTGTGTGTGTGTGTGTAGAGGGAGAGATTTATTCCACAAATTCTATGACTCTAGAGTGCAGCATCAGGTGACAGAAGGTATAAGTGTCACTGGTAGCCACTGAGCCACTAGGATAAGTACTCTGCATGTGGGTCACCAGTCAGGTCTAACTTCATCATTGAATCCCACAGAGGTCACAGGTGGACCATGATGGAAAGCTCTTCAAGCTTCAAAACAATCGTGATTCACAGATCTGAAGGATCCAAATACCACAAAGCATTCTTCATTGTTCATAAACCCTACTTTTACAAGCCTATAGAGTAAAGCAAGCATGGCCTCCAGCTTCAACCATCACAGAAGCAAGTCCAGAGCTGTGGAAGGATGCTCTGACCACACAGCTGACACCCAAGACTACATCATCACTAGCAGATTTTACTGTGTTACAGTTTTACATGCATTATACTAAAGATGGTGTGTTCATAGCCTGGCATGGTGGCATACACATACAATCCCAGAATTTGGGAATAGAGGCAAAAAGATCAAGAGTTCAAGGTCATCCAAATCCACAGAGAGAACTTGAGCCAGAGAAGACCCTGCCTCCAAACAGCAAGAACAAAGAGCAGTGGGACTCTGTTTCTATAAGTGATGCAAGCTCCGAAGACTGATCTTCGGGAAAGGTGTTTTTATCTGTGCTTCACATGTTGGGAATGGGTTAAATGACTAAGGATGCAGCTCAGTTTGAGTGCTTGCCTACCATGCCCAAAAGCCCTCTTAGCTTAATCCCCAGCACTGCACAAGTTGAGTGTGTTGACACACACCTCTAATCACAACCATGGGGAGTCGGAGGCAGGAGGGTCAGAAGTTCAAGGTCATGCTCAGCTCAGGCCAGCCTGCACAACACAAGACAACACACACAAAAACAAAACAAACAAACAAAAATCCCAAAAGTTAAAACAAATAAAAAAGAAACTGAGTTAAACCCAAATTCTTGTGCTGGTAACAAATCACTCCTTTCTCTTACAGATGCATGGTATCAATTATTCATAATACATTACTACAGAATTGAAACAAAAAGAAGTCATTCACAAAGTATTTCAATTTCTATAATGTGCAGTTGTGTAATGGAAACAAAAGAAAACAAAAACTGTAAAGTTGTTATCATAGTATACCAAAAGCAAGAATTAAAAATCTAATTTTTTCATACCATTATCTCTATACACATTCAATGAGTCAGCTTATTGGGCTTTGGTTTTTTAAGTATGTTTCTTATTAAGACAAGGGAATGAGCAAGTTCATAAAGCCATTTTTAAGTGTATTCTTAACCACAGAATCTATCGTCTCAATCAAGACGTTTGGTATTAGAAAGAAAACTTTTGAGCAGTCACATGACTTAAAGGAGAAGTCGCTTACCAAGAAAGCATGACAAAAGGCTCAAGAGAGTTCAACAAAATGGCAGACACTTACTTCAAATCTCCAATTATTTGCATTTTACTATAAAGAAGAATATTCCTATCATCCAGAGAGAAGTATGTCTATTAGATTCCAGAACAACTAAGTTACCATCCCCGTTTTGCCCCCAACTAACATCTGGCTGTGCATGTGGCTCTGAAGAGACAACCCATGCCTTTCACCTTCCCTGTAGCATTATAGTGGCTTCAGGGTTGGTTAAAGATTCCAATCAGGATGCTCGCAGAGCTTTCAACTCCCTTCCAATAAACATGGCATTTAAATGTATAGTTCTTGACACTGTGAATGTTCTGCACTTATCACCCATCCAAATAGGTGCCAGGCAGAACCATTTAAAGGAACAGCAGTTACCGATGGATAAAGCTGAGTGACAGCTGATACAAATAACTCCATTCTTTACATTTCTCTCCTACATGGTCAAAAAAATGAACAAGGGAGGATTCTGTGCTGTTCGGTTGGCTTTTATGCCACATGAAAGGCGGCTTGTTGCCAGCCTTAGTTAGATCGTCTATCTGAAGAGTGACTTCACAACCCAAATCAATTAGTAGAAAACCCTCAGTCAAGTAATTGAAACCACAATTCAGATCTTTGATTAAGACCACAGTCATCAGGTCGATTAATAACAGTATCACAGATGAATAACAGCATCATGGATGAATAACAGCAACATGGATTAATAACAGCATCATGAATTAAAAGCAATATCATGGATTAATAACAGCATCAAGTATTAAAACCTCATCATGAATTAATAACAGTATTATATATTAATAACACCACTGTTTCCTTGCTTGCCTCTGTCACTCACTAGACTCAGCCAAGCTAGCTGTCCAGAAAGACCTTGAAATATTCCTCTCTGCCTCCCAAGCACTGGGATTATGATCATGCACTTCTAGGCCCAGCTTTTTTTACATATGTGCTGGGGATATGAATTTGTGTCCTTACACTTGAAAAGCAAACCATCTTCCCAGCCTTCCATGCATGAAGGCAGTGGACTCAATTCCCAGCACTGCAAGAACTGAGTGTGTAGACACACACCTGTAATCCCAGCCCTGGGGAGGTGGAGGCAGGAGGATTGGAAGTTCAAGTATATTTCTTTACATAGATAACATTCCAGGTCCTCTGTACTCTTCTGAAATTGCTCTCATTAATCGTTCTTTCTTTGCTGTACTATAGAATATCAGAAGCTTCTCTTCCTATCCAGCCTCTCTTGCACTCACGATCCTCTCATCAGTGAGACCCCACCTTTCCTAATTGCTATCTTACTCTCTTCTATGTAGCAATCTCCTTAGCTTCCATGTGTAAGAACACATGCTGATTCCCTTTCTCTGTGTGACTTTATTTCATTTAGTGTAACATGAAGTCCAGCTGTGGGGATTTCCGTCCCACCCAGTACCCCACAGCCGGCAAGCCTCAAAGAAAATCACACAGAGATCTCCATTAGTTATAAAGCTGATTGGCCCATTAGCTCAGTCTTCTTATTAGCTCTTGTAGCT
>LOJH01010064.1:0-11007 GCA_001685095.1 Ellobius talpinus
CCATAGTCCATTTTTTGGGAATGTGGGCATAGTATTCCAGGCTACTTCAAGCTGGTTGGGGGCGCTGATAATCTGTGGGAGGTAGAAATCTGGGCATCTCCCAGAGTGCAGCAGTTCAAGGACTTAAGTGTGTCCTTGGCCAAGGTCTGTCTCCATGACCTCTGCTACAGACTGGGTAGAAGACAGGCTGCCTTTCCCTCATACCTTTCAGGAGAGTTCACCAGGCAGCTGGAATTTTCCTTCATTGGAGTGTTCCCTGATTGGGAGTATGTGCTTCTGTAGCTTCTAAGAAGAATTAAGTGTAGTTGGAGAGTTTGTGTTTGTGATTTTGCCATCCACCACAGCTCTGCCTTGATACTCAAAAGAAGTTAAAGTGGAGTTCTTTTTTTTAGGTGAGGGGGGGTGAGGGGTATTTAGAACAGGTTTTCTTTGTGTATCCCAGGCTGGTCCCAAACTCACAGACATTCTCTTGCCTTTGCCTCTCGAGTGCTGGGATTAAAGGCGTGCACCACCACTACACAGCTAAGTGGAGTTATTTCTGTTTCAGACGATTTAGGAAATTAAAAATCTTAAAACTGTATGTGGAATGTGTACTTGTAATCTCTGCACTCAGGAAACTGAGGCAGGAGGATTAAAAAATCCCAGGGGCTGAAGAAATGGCTTAGCACAAGTGGTTCTCAACCTGTGGATTGTAACCTTTTTGGGGGTGGAGGGTTTGAATGATCAACCCTTTCACAGGGGTCACAAATCAGATATTTACATTATGATTCATAAAGGTAGCATGATTACAGTCATGGAGTAGCAACAAAATAATGTTATGGTCGGGGTCACCACAACATTAGGAACTGTATTAAAGGGTTGCAGCGTTAGGAAGGTTGAGAACCACTGACTTAGCAGTTAAGAGGCCTGACCTGGACTCGATTCCTAGTACCCACATGGTGGCTCACAAACATCTAACTCTAGTTCAGGGAGGTCAAGCCTCTGAGACTATGATGCACAGAAGTACATGCAGGGAAAACATCCACACACATAAAATACTTTTTTTGTTTTGTTTTGTTTTTGAAGACAGAGTTTCTCTGTGAAGCCCTGGCTGTCCTGGAATACTCTCTGTATACCAGGTTGGCCTCGAACTCACAGAGATCTGCCTGGTGTGCATTACATGGAATGCCCTGTCTCAGGAAGGAAATCAGAAAAAGAGCAACAAAATGCTACAGATCTCCTCTTAACATGAGAGCATGTTGATGTTGCCACGTTACTGCAAGGTGTGATGGCACATGCTTTTACAGCCAGCACTCAGGAGTCAGAGGCATGAGGATTGCCAGAAGTTCAAGACTAGCCTGGTCTAGGCCAGCCAGAGCTACACAGCAGGATGGGGGGGGAGACAGAGACAGAGAGAAACAGAACATGACATTCCTGAATATCGTTTCTTAAGTTACAGTAAGTTTCCTCCAACTGATAATTTAGTACTATATAATATCCCAACAAGTTTATGTGCCATATTTTACATAAACTACTTGTGTAGTAGTATCTCCTGATGGAGGGGAGCTGGTTTTGGTTTTTCCTATTTTAAGAGCTATTGCAAGACAGACATAGTGGCATACACCTTTAATCCCAGGGCTCCGGGAGTTCAAGGCCGGCTTGGTCTACAGAGTAAGTTCCAGGCCAGCCACAGCTACATAATGAGATCCTGCCCCCAAATAAATAAATAAATAAATAAATAAATGAATTGAGTAAATAAGTACAGTATATAGTGCTCTCGCTCTCTCTTTCTCAACACAGGGTCTCACTAAGTAGTCCTGGTTCCCCTTGAATCCGCCTGCCTCTGCCACTGAAGTGCCAGAGATTAAAAGCATATGCCATCATGCCTTGCAGTTTTTTTTTAGCTTTTTTTAAATTTTGTATTTTTAATTTTTTAAATTTATTTTTATTTTTTAGCTTTTAAATTGCATTTTAATATGGTGTGTGTGTGTGTGTGTACATGCACTTCCATGCAAATATGGAAGTCAAAGGACAGTTTGAAGGCGTTGGTTTTCTTTTTCTACCATGTGGGGGTCCTGGGGATCAAAGTCATGTTCTCAGACTTGGCAGCAGGGTAAAACACTGAGCCACCTTGCTGGCACCATAAGGCATTTTATGTTTGTTTTTTTTATAATTAATTTTTATTTTATTTGTGTTGGTGTTTTGCTACATGTATGTCTGTGTGAGGATGTCAGATCTTGGAGTTACAGACAGTTGTGAGCTGCCATGTGGGTGCTAGGACTTGAACCCAGGTCCAGCCATCTCTCCAGCCCCGACATTTTCTGTTTTGAAGATTATTCCCTAAATCTGAATGATACAGCAGGAGACAAACATTTTAAGATGAAAAAGGAAAGATGATAATGAAATTCTGTCAGCAAAGTGCTAGAGATACTTTTCTGAGGATTACAGGGCCTGGGCAGCAGTGGCCCCAAGAAAGAGATGGAGAGCTCCCGCTGGACTGACCTGCTAAGCAAGGTCGGGTGGGTCCGTTGTGTGTTGGTCTGAGCAGCTAGTTCCGTCAAGGAAACAATCAGAAGAGGTGGACTGCACAGTTACCCAGACATTTTGTGAGCTGTGAGGTCCTCCTGTTGCTCTTTGTCAGCAGAAGGGTGGCGTCGGGGTCCACAGCAGTACAGGGCCTGGAGAAGACATGAATTGGGTTTCTGCCTGAATCGCATCTTATGTTGTTATAGGACTTGGCTCCTTACCTGCCCAGTGTGACACCTGGCCTGAAAGCCTCACTCTTGGACCCTGTCCCTGAGGTGAGTCTGGGTGTAGCCCAGTGTCTAGAAATTCCCACCAGACCATGTGCGTGCCTTTCAGAGCAGGGGAAGAAGACCGGGGTCTTCCCTGCTTCTGTGTGGGCCTCCCTGAGCTGCATCTCCTCACCATCTCTGTTCTTGCTTACATGACAGGTGCGCACAGTATCTGCAAAGGCTCTTGGGGCCATGGTGAAGGGCATGGGGGAGTCGTGCTTTGAGGACTTGCTACCATGGCTGATGGAGACGCTGACATATGAGCAGAGCTCTGTAGATCGTTCTGGCGCTGCCCAAGGTGAGACCAGAGCATGCCCAGGGATCAGTCAGAGAATATCTTAACAGGCTTCCAGTCTAGTGAGTTGATTTCTTTCTTGTCCTTCAGGGTTGGCTGAGGTAATGGCTGGCTTAGGAGTGGAGAAGTTGGAGAAATTGATGCCAGAAATTGTGGCTACAGCCAGCAAAGTGGACATCGCACCCCATGTCCGAGATGGCTACATTATGATGTTCAACTACCTGCCCATCACCTTTGGGGACAAGTTTACTCCTTATGTGGGACCCATCATCCCTTGTATCCTCAAAGTAGGTACCAGCGACACTGCCGAGGAGGGAGGAAATGAGGAGCTTGGGGCCATCTTGCTCCTCAGAAAGCCCCATTTCCTTTGGGTCTGGGTGCCCAGAAGAGACAGTCCTGGCTGATTGCTCTCTGCATGTCTAGGCTCTGGCTGATGAGAATGAGTTTGTTCGTGACACTGCCCTACGTGCAGGCCAACGGGTCATCTCCATGTATGCTGAGACAGCCATTGCCCTGCTACTGCCCCAGCTGGAACAAGGCCTCTTTGATGACCTCTGGAGAATACGGTAAGAAGTGGGACCAAAAGGCCCAGTGGCTCCGGCTCTGATTCTCAGAAACACCAGTTGAGAAGTTCATGTTGTTGAGAACGCTCAACTTTCTCTACACCTTTGCTTTTAGACAATTTATCACTCTTGTTTTCCTGTAGCAGAGTTGATTCCCCCTTCTTGTGTGTGTGTGTGTGTGTGTGTGTGTGAGTGTGAAGGTCAGAGGTCAACCTTGGGTTTCATTCTTTAAGAACCACCCACTTTGGTTTTTGAGAGGGAATCTCTCACTGGCCACCTGGGGCTTGCTGATGAGGCTAGGCTGCCAGCCCAGGGATCTGCTTGGATTCTTGCGTGGGTACAAGGGATTAAACCCATGCCCTCATGCCAGTATTTCACCAATTGAGATATCTCTGGCTCCTTGTCCTGATTTTTGAGACAAGGGCTCCCTGATTGACTTAGAACTCACTGTAGCCAGACCAGCCTCAGTCTTGGAGTCCTCCTGCCTCTCTGGTGCTGGATTGCAGGTTTCTACCACCATGCCAACTTTGTAGCAGTCTTTATTCTGGGTCGCTTTGAAAACATTCTCCTGTTCCAGGTGGTGGTGCACACCTTTAATCCCAGCACTCAGGAGGCAGAGGCAGGTGAATGTGAGTTTGAGGCCAGTCTAGTCTATAGAGCAAGGTCCAGGACAGCCAGGGATACACAGAAAATCCCTGTCTCAAAAATACAAAAACAAAATAACAGCAACAGAACATTCTCACTATTTAACTCTATGGTTTCTACTGAGATTTTTAATTGAGAGTATCTTTTATTTTAAAATTTTACTTCTGGAATTTATTCAAAGACTGCATTTAGTAAGGTGCTCAAAGCACTATACAGAGGGTTGCTGACCAGAAATTGTGGCTACAGCTGGCAAAGTGGGTATCACATCCATGTCCACGATGGCTATAGTATGTTTCTGCCTTTGGCTTTGTCAGTACTGGGCATGGAGCCCAGGGTCTCACATTCCAGCAAGTGCTCCAGTGCTGAGCTGTATCGTCCAACCGAAGCTTTGTTTATTGTCCAAGAAATTGGAGTTGATTTAAGAATAGAGACTGTGCATACAGAAGACTTTGGTTGGGTTTGATTTGTTTTGTTGAGATAGTATGTAGCTTAGGGCAGTCTTGAACTCACTATGGACCCCAAGCTAGCCACAGACTCAATCCTCCTTCTTCCATCCCTGAAGTCCTAGGACTGTAGATATGTGTCATCATGCCTGTGTCTCACATGCTCTTTATTTGCATGAGTATTTTACCTGTGTGTATGCCTCTGCCACATGTGTGTGCCTGGTGTCAAAGAGATCAGAAGAAGGCATTGGACCCCTTGAAACAAGAGAGAGTTACAGATGGTTGTAAACCACCATGTGGGTGCTGGGAACTGAACCTGAGTCCTCTGTAAGAGCAGTCAGCGCTCTTTAATTGCTGAGTCATCTCTCAAGCCTCTATCCATACTTTAAAAATAAGATTATTCTTTTTGCCTTGTGGTACAGGGGTTGAACCCAAGATACCCTACATGTTGGGCAAGGGCTGTGCCGATGGTGGCACCAGCCCTTCTTCATGACTGAAGTACCTTGCTCACTAGTAGGAAACTTGGGAAATGCAGGAGGTAGTGTGAGCAGATGACGATTATCTTCTGGTCCCATTCTGAGATAGCCACCGTGGATGTTTTGGGTACCTTTCCTGGCAGTCTTAAGTCTGTGTAGTACTGGGTCAGACCCTAGCACTGTCCCTTGAATCTATTGTATGAGTCTGCTCTTGACTTCAGGTTCAGCTCTGTTCAACTCCTTGGGGACCTCCTGTTTCACATCTCCGGGGTCACTGGGAAAATGACCACAGAGACAGCCTCAGAGGATGATAACTTTGGAACTGCTCAGTCTAACAAGGTGAGGGCCTGGCATTGGATTCCTTCTTGTGCTTATGGGAGCAATGGCCTGATGCCATGCTCTGGAAGCTTCACCACCCTGTGTTCTTTGTCTGCTCCTGTGGATTACAGGCAATCATCACTGCCCTGGGGGTTGATCGGCGGAACCGGGTCTTGGCAGGGCTCTACATGGGCCGCTCAGACACCCAGCTGGTGGTGAGGCAGGCATCACTGCATGTGTGGAAGATTGTTGTTTCCAACACCCCTCGCACGCTGCGTGAGATCCTGCCCACTCTCTTTGGCCTCCTGCTGGGTTTTCTGGCTAGTACGTGTGCAGATAAGAGAACGGTGAGTTTGCTGGACCCTAAGGCTCTCTTTCCAGAGCCTAGGGAACTGGATTTACAGAGTTTGAGGGGGGATACATGCGTCCCCTACGTAACGGGAACATTTAGATATTTAGTCATTCAGCAAATATTTACTGTGTACCATGCTGTGGCCTAGTGTCTGTGGACACAAAAGAAAAGGCACCTTCCTCCTTATCCTTGTTAATGAGATGTGTATTAATCAGATACTCACATGCACGTGTCAGGTGTGCTTGTGATAAATGCAGCTTACACTCATGCCCACAGGAAGGGCACACGGCCCAGTGAGGGCTCAGCAATACTTCTTAGAAAAAGTGGTATTTGAAGATAAACAGTTAATAAGCACTGACTAGAGCCGGAGAGATGGCTCAGCAGTTAAGAACTGGCTGGTCTTCCAGAGGACCCGGGTTCAATTCCCAGCACCTACATGGCAGCTCATAACTGTCTGAAACTCAAGTTCCAATGGACCCCATTTCCTCAAACGCCAATGAATATAATTAAAAAAAAAGCACTGACTAGCTGGAAAGGTGGGAAAGACAACTCCCAAACTGCCCCATGGGTCTGATTTAGATGCAGAGGCCCCACAATAAGACATGGCCTATGGAAGGCTGTTGTAGCTGGAGTGGCATGCCAGGGAGGAGCAAGCACCACATGAGATGAAACTGGTGTGCCGGGTAGAGAGAGACAGGGATCAGTGACTGGGAGGAAGTACCCAGTCTGGACTGATAAATTCCTTCAGCCTGTGCCCTGTGTATTTAGTTTTAAAGAAGGTTTGTAGCTGGGCAGTGCTGGTGCACTCCTTTAATCCCAATAATCGGGAAGCAGAGGCAGGAGGATCTCTGTGAGCTCAAGGCCAGCCTGGTCTACAGAATGAGTTCCGGGACAGCCAGGGCTGCTGCCCAGAGAAACCCTGTCTCGAAAAACCAAAAAATAAATGAAAGAAAGGTTTGTATGAATTCAAAGATGAGGTTAATATTTTTCCCCAAATAATCTGTTACAAATTTAGTTCCTTCTGAGCAAAAGCCCTGGGCTATGTTCAGTGAGCTGAGACGGTTGGATTTCCCTGTGTTCTGCCATGACCTTCATGTTCATGTGTAAGGCTGACATGCCTGTGCTGTAGGTATATGTAAGGCTAACCTAGTTTTATATGTTTACTACAATTTGTGATTTATTTGGGGGACAAGGGTGGTGTAGACTAGCCCCAAAACTCATTGTCCTCCTCCTTCAGCATCCCTAATGCTAGGATTACAGACTTGGCCACCATGACTGGTCTCCACACTTCCCTGAAGATAAGATTGTGGTTTATTTTATTTTATTCTTTTATTTTTAAATTATGGGTGAGTGTTATGTCTGTATGTGAGTATGTACACATGGGTGTAGGTGTCCACGGAAACCAGGTGAGGGTGTTGGATCCCCTGGAGCTGGAGTTACAGGCAATGGTGAGCCACCTGATATTGGGTGCAGGGCACCAAACTTGGCTGTTCTGGGAGAGCAATGAGTACTCTCAACCACTGAACCATCTATCCATCCCATTTTGTTTTATTCTCTTTTGTTTTGGTTTATACAGAATCTGTGTCTCAGGCTGACCTTGAACTCATAGTCCTTTCTCTGCCTCCCCCACACTGGCATTACAGGCGTGGGCCATGATGCCAGCAGTGGCTTTCCTTTGCTGTGTATGCAGCATCTCCTGGGAAGGTGCCTCAGATGAAGCCTGCGAACTCAGGGCTATTGTTCCGGAACTGTTCTCTGGGTGCCCTGAGATTTGCAGACATTTGATGTGCGGCCACTTCTCTGCTGACAGATTGCAGCAAGGACACTGGGAGATCTGGTCCGGAAGCTAGGGGAGAAGATCCTCCCTGAGATCATCCCCATCCTTGAGGAAGGCCTAAGGTCTCAGAAGAGCGATGAGAGGCAGGGTGTGTGTATTGGTCTGAGTGAGATCATGAAGTCTACCAGCCGGGACGCTGTGAGTATCTTTACAGGGCCCTGCAGCCCGTGCAGTGTAAGTGACTGATGACTTGCTCTGGGGAGGGCACTGGTCTCACTGGAGGGGCTGTTACCAGCAGTATATTGCCCGCCATGTGTAGACTGTGCCTCAAGTGGATGACTCTCCCACTCTTGAGATTGCTGTAGATGTGCCCCTTTGTCACTTCACCAACACCTCAGTGTGAGAAGGTGGCAGGGGCAAGAGGGCTGTGTTTCCTGGGCACAGAGCCCCCCCAACTGGTCTATTAGAGACTAAACATTTTTAGCAGAGTTCAGACTGAGGAACTTGGCTTTCCAAGAGGTGAGCAAAACTGTTTGGGAGCTGGAGAGCAGAGCCCAGAGCCCTTGCCAGGGTCCATCAAGTCCTGTAGAAGATGGGAAGTCACTGGTACTAGTGATGATGGTGAGCTTTGTAGTTGCTAAGTCTAGGTGAGGGATTCTTTGGGACGTATCAGGTGTTCTCTCTGTCCTCACTTTGGTTTCTTATTATCAGAGCTAATAGACCGGTCCAGCAGAGGGCATCTGTTTGCCTGAGTTTGGGCCCCAGTCAGCTCCCCTTGTTGGTTCTGCATGGGTCCAGTTGTGCTTGCATTGTTCTAGGTGCTGTATTTCTCTGAGTCCCTTGTGCCCACGGCGAGGAAGGCCTTATGTGATCCCCTAGAAGAAGTCCGAGAGGCGGCAGCCAAGACCTTTGAGCAGCTGCACTCCACCATTGGCCACCAGGCTTTGGAGGACATTCTCCCATTTCTACTGAAGCAGCTGGTGAGTGGATCTCCTACACACTTAGCAGTGTGGCCTTTACTGTCTATGTAACAGTGAAGCACAGGGGGAGACTGCCAAGGCAGCAGGAATTTGGGCTCTGCAGGGGAGTGGGTGCTACAAAATCTGATGTGACTTTGTGCCTGTCCTTGGACAGTAAGGAAATGTGGAGGCAAGGAGGTAAGTGGAGGAGGCAGTTGCCAGCAGGGATGCAGTGGGAGCCAGCTCCCCAGTCATCCCCGTGTTTCTCTGCAGGATGACGAGGAGGTGTCAGAGTTTGCCCTGGACGGTCTGAAGCAGGTTATGGCTGTTAAGAGCCGTGTGGTGCTGCCCTACCTGGTGCCCAAGGTATGTCCCACACATGTACACACCCCCATTCCAGGGCCTCCTGTGCACGCACTGATGTTGGGTCTGGAGAAGTAGATGCAGTGAACTCAGATGCTCCCTTGTCTCTCAAGATGTTTTGGAGCAGGCCTTGAGTCAGAACAGGGGAGTGGGCTCCCTTGGGTCAGAGCAAAGGGAGTGGGCTATCCTAGAACCCAGTCTGGGCCTGGCACTAAGCAGGTCCAGTCTTCATTAGTTTGATATTGTCATCATTCCCCCAGCTGACAACGCCACCTGTCAATACCCGGGTGCTGGCTTTCCTTTCATCCGTGGCAGGCGATGCTCTGACCCGTCATCTTGGTGTGATCCTCCCAGCAGTCATGTTGGCCCTGAAGGAGAAGCTCGGGACTCCAGATGAGCAGCTGGTAGGGGTGGCAAATGTGCTCCTCTGGCTTTTCAACAGCCATTGCAGCCTCCTTGCTTGCCCGAGGCTCCATGCTCAGCACACATGTCCTTGTGGTTTTCAGGAGATGGCCAATTGTCAGGCTGTGATCCTCTCAGTAGAGGATGACACTGGACACCGCATCATTATTGAGGACCTGTTGGAAGCCACTCGCAGCCCCGAGGTGGGCGTGAGGCAGGCCGCTGCTATCACCCTCAACATCTACTGCTCCCGCTCTAAGGCGGACTACACCAGCCACCTTCGGAACCTGGTCTCGGGCTTGATCCGCCTCTTCAATGACTCCAGTCCTGTGGTTCTGGAGGAGAGCTGGGATGCCCTCAATGCCATCACCAAGGTGAGGGAGGGGACTGCTGACCCCAGAACTATCTTATGGTTGCAAGATGTTGTAGGCTCCCCAGCTCCTGTTCTCTGTTTGCTTTTGTTTGGAGTCTTGTTGCCCAGTCTGGTCTCTTAGATTCAAGCAGTTTTCCCACCTCACTTAGGAAGTGCTGGGACTACAGGTTTGTATCACTCCGTAGGCTTCAAACTCCAGTCATGAACATAGCTTCAGGCATGACGTTTTCATCACTGTTACTCAGCCGCAGCATCGGCACATTTGTGGCCAGTCTTATCTCTCTCCTTGGCCCATGCCTTGAGAAGGAAGGGCTGTGCCTCACTGATGCTTCTCTTCAATCCTTGCAGAAGCTGGATGCTGGTAACCAGCTGGCCCTGATAGAAGAACTGCATAAGGAAATCCGGTTCATAGGCAATGAGAGCAAAGGCGAGCATGTTCCAGGCTTCTGCCTGCCAAAGAAGGTGAGCTGAAGCCTGGCGGCGCAGGGTGCTGCTCATCAGCTCCAGGTGTGCGCAGGGGAGCTGGCGCTGCAGTGGTCCGTCTGCTGTGCTCCATGTGATAGGCATCTTTGCAGACAATAGACCGTTGTGTCTTCTGTGGCGGCCTCCCATGACTGGGTTCACAGTGCTCTTGGTTACATTATGAAGCCATCTCTGCCAGAGCCAGTAGGTCAGACGTAGCAGCCGTATGTTTCCTGTTAGCAGCCTGTTGGGTCGTTTGTCTTCTAGTCAGCTCACCCTCTTGGCAGTGACCCTGATCCAACCCCTTTATTAACTGTTGGGAGGGCCTTGCGTTAGGTGGGAAACCTGTGGGCCTGGGGCATTTGGACTGGTCTCTCAGTTCTGGTTCTCTTGCCAGGGAGTGACTTCCATCCTTCCAGTGTTGCGGGAAGGAGTCCTCACTGGTAGTCCTGAGCAGAAGGAAGAAGCAGCCAAGGCCTTGGGTTTGGTGATCCGCCTGACATCAGCTGATGCCCTGAGGCCATCTGTGGTCAGCATCACTGGCCCCCTGATTCGCATCCTTGGGGACCGGTTCAGCTGGAATGTAAAGGCGGCTCTGTTGGAGACACTCAGCCTCTTGCTGGCCAAGGCAAGTGAGTTAGGAGCTTGTTCCATTTGGGTCCTGGAGAACAGATCTGTCTGTGGGAGACCGAAGTGAGATGTCCTTTGGGAGCAGAGGGGGTTGGACCATAGACGCTGCACTGGGTGTCCTATGGGAGCAGGGGATTGGACCATAGACGCTGCACTGGGTGTCCTATGGGAGCAG
>LOJH01010064.1:15909-27817 GCA_001685095.1 Ellobius talpinus
ACTCACAGAGATCCGCCTGCCTCTGCCTCCCAAGTGCTGGGATTAAAGACGTGGCCACCACCCCCTGGCTCTTATTAACTCTTATAACTTATATTAGCCTATAATTCTTGTCTGTGTTAGCCACGTGGCTTGGTACCTTTTTCGGCGAGGCAGTCACATCTTGCTTGCTCTGTGTCTGCCTTCCACTGTGTCTGGGTGATGGCTGCAGACTGACTTTTTCTCTTCCCAAAATTCTCCTGTTCTCATTGTCCCGCCTATACTTCCTGCCTGGCTACTGGCCAGTCAGCATGTTATTAAAACACAATTGATAGGGACAGACCATTGTCCCACAGCAGAGCTCCTTTGGAACCTGGGAAGAGATGGCAATGCGCTTCTGTGTGCCTTTTTCTCAGGCTGTACATTCAGTGTTTGGTCACATTCTTAGACCCATGACTCCAAGGTAGCAACAACCACTTTTTCACACATGCCTTTAATCCCTGCCCTTGGGAGATAGAGGCAGGTGGATCTCTGTGAATTTGAGGTCTACAGAGCTAGTGCTAGGACATCCAGGGCTACACAGAAACCCTGTCTTGAAACAAAACAAAATTTTTAAAAACTTTTTTTTTTGGTAGCAGCAGGTGGCAGAGGTGTGGCCAGGGAGCATTCTCTCCTCCCACATAGGTCTGGAGGGTCCAGCCATGTCCTCAGCCTTGGCAGTAGTTGCCTTTACCAGCTGAGCATCTCACTGGCCACCAAGACAGGATCTTACTATATAACCTTAGCTGACCCAGTCTACAGATTCAAGGAGGCTTGCCTCTGCCTCCCATGTGCTGAGATTAAAGGCACGTGCCCCCATGCCTGGGGATTGAATTGAATTCTAATAATCTCCTTGCCTGTCTTCCCTTAGCTGGCATGACATTTACCAGTCTGGCTGTTATGTAGGTCCCAGGCTCTAATTCAGATAGCTAGGGAGCCTGATGTATTGGCACATGCCTGTCATCCCAGCACTTGGGAGTCAGAGGCAAGAGGATTGTAACTTCTGCTGTCCTGGGGAACAAGGGCGTAGGTGAATGCACCAGGTGACCCAGTGTCACAGCAGGGCTCTCCCTGTTTGACAGCTCCTTTCTCAAACATTAATGTGCACAGAGGTCAGAGCCAAATCAACATTTTAGTAGGATGGGGCCATGCTGGAAACCCTGTGACCAGCCCCTAGGCAATTACAGTGCTGCTGTACTTAGACCTCACTGAATAATGAGGTTCCAGAAAGGAGCCACCCTCTGCTGAAGATGGCTAGTCCTACTTCTGAGTTTAGAAAGGGTCTGATTAGCTGGAGTGCCTGTGACCAGATCAGCCTGCATTTGCTTTTTCACTTAGTGTTCATTTACTGAAGGTCTGCTGGGTTTGACCCTGAACGTATGGGCATGAACAAGGCAGATGAGCTCCCTGGAGCCTATCAGAGAAAGGCCTGGATTAGATAGAATTGAAGGGTGAGGGGGAACCATTTGAATGAGGATCCCAGGGCGAGCACATCCTGGACAGTGTGACCACCATCAACCAAAGACCTGGGCAGAAAAGAACATGGCCTGTGTGAGGAAGTGAAAACCTCGTGTGGGCCAGGAACTGTGAGCCAAGGGGCTAGCCACACTACATGAGACAGGGAAAGAAGACACCCTGTCACCTGCCAAGGGAAGGAACCCTGTCATACTGTTACTTTTGAAGCAGGAACAGTTAGTCTGGTGTTCATGCTGGAGGGAGTGTCCACCCTGGAAATCTGGGCTTTTCTGAGAAGCAGTCTGGATATATCCCTGTGTTCCTCTCACAGTGTCTGCAAAACCCATCTAGTGACATCAGGCTGGTTGCTGAGAAGATGATCTGGTGGGCAAATAAGGACCCCCGGCCTCCCCTGGAGCCCCAGGCCATCAAGCCCATCCTGAAGGCTCTTCTTGACAACACCAAGGACAAGAACACCGTAGTGAGGGCCTACAGCGACCAGGCCATTGTGAACCTGCTCAAGATGAGGCAGGGCGAGGAGCTGTTTCAGGTGGGAGCCGTCCTGGAGTGCCAGCAGCACAGACTGTGGCATTTGTCCTGCTGTCCTTGTGCAGTAGTAGAACAGTGAAGCCCTGTTCTCTCTGCCACAGTGCGTGTTAGTTGTCAGGGGCAGGTGGAGATTCAGGTACCTGGGACATGGCGCCTTACTCTTCTGACTCATTTCAGCAGCAAATATACTCTTTGGTGGAACCAAAGGCATGCCAGAAGCCTGGGCAGGGCTACCCCATCTGAGCCCCAAGCTGGGCCCTTCGCCATCCCTCAGCAGCTCTGTTTAACAGAAAACTGCAGCCTGCGTCCCCCAGCTTAGGAAAGGCGCAGGGAGACGCTTTCTGAGTTGTCTCTGGTCCATCCAAGGTCCTTATGTTGCTGCGTTCTACCCCAGTGACTCTCAGTCTCAGCCTGGTGTCCACCCTGAAGCTGTGTTCTGATTGTCTCCTCCTCATCTTTCCGCAGTCACTCTCCAAGATCCTGGACGTGGCCAGCTTGGAGGCACTGAATGAATGCAACCGAAGGTCGCTGAAGAAGCTGGCCAGTCAGGCGGACTCCATGGAGCAGGTGGATGATACCATCCTGACGTGACAGGCCAGGTCCTCTGCAGAAGCTCCGCTCCACATCTTTGTTCACTGTTTTCATTTTTGAAAATGTGTTTATTCCAAGGGGAAGCTCAGGAGATGGAGTTCCCAGAAAGTATTTTAGTATTCAACTGACCAGAGCCAAAGCCTTAAATCAAACCCACACACAACTGAAAATTGTCTCCTCCATCTCTTGCCCTTATCTTTGGAGAAGAGAAAGAAAAGCGCACTCATAAACCTCAGAGTGGCAGCTAGGGGGCGTTGTTCAGCACTCCGAGGCCCAGATTCTCCTGGCCGTGAGCTCCCAGGGTCTGAGTGGGCACAGAGCTGCAGAGCTCTGCGGATGCTGCGTTTGGGTTATTTCTGACTTGTAGAGACGGTGATGCTCATCCACCTCTGTGGTACCAGGTCTTGGGGGTGCAGGCCATTCAGGAGGAGTGTTTAATAAAGGCTTTGATTTCATCTTGAAAGAGGTGGGGGTTTTGTTGTCTGTCTCTGACTGTGTAATCCAGGCTGTCCTTGAATTCAGAGATCCACCGGCTTCTGCCTCCCAGTGTTGGGATTAAAGGTGTATGCTACCACCCCAGGCAAGAAGCAGATTTTTTATAATCTCCAGCCATCCATCCCTTAAACATGAAGCTCTCTGCATCAGGAATAGGGACATTTTATACTCTTGTTGAAAGTATGACTGAGTCTTGGTCTGTTTTTCAGTCTGCCCTGCTATCAGCTTCATCCATGGGCTTCTCTGCCCAGGCTCAGTGCACAGCCAGGCCTGAGGTCTCCCTTAGTGTGGGGAAGCCAGGGCCTGAGTGACTACTTCCCAGCTCTGTCCTGATGGTCAGGCAGTAGGGACAGTGGCCTACTCAGTGGAGCAATGTTCCTGTGGCCCAGGGACATGCAAGAGGGAACCAGAGCTGCAGCTCAATATCTGCCTTGTTTATGAATGACTTCCTTCCTCCTAATTCCTAGAAGGCATGCTTCCCTGGTCCCAATGTGAAATAAACCTTTATCAAAATTACTGTTCAATGCTAGGCTTGGTGGCAGTAGTGGCACAGTTCTATAATCCCAGCATTTAACATAGTTAGGACTAGTCTAGCTACATCAGATCCTGTCTTAGAAAAAACTAAAGTAAAAAGACCAGTATCTGGCCGGGTGGTGGTGGTGCACGCCTTTAATTCCAGCACTCAGGAAGCAGAGGGAGGCGGATCTCTGTGAGTTAAAGGCCAGCCTGGTTACAGAGTTCCAGGACAACTAGAGCTACACAGAAAAACCCTGTCTCAAAAAACAAGCAAAAAAACAAAAGACCGGTGTCACTAACAGTATAGCAGAGGTTAAAAAAAAAAGTGGGCTTCTGACTGACAGTGCTGTGTGAGACTAAGTGACCTCTAAGATGTGTCTAGTGGGATCCTTTAATTCCGGGTGTCACGTGTCACAGACTTCTTATTTCACAGTAGACCTGATGTCATCTGGCTGGGGGTAACTGTAGAATCCTAGGGCTGGAAGGGACCTTGAGAGGTCAGCCTAGTCAGTCCCCATAGCCAAGTAGCCAGTGGTTTCAGCTTTTGGTAGCCATGGCAACTGGGATTCAGATGGTCCAGTGTCATCCTAGCTGCCTAGGGCATCTGTCAAGCAAGCTGTCTGTATATGTGCTCACCTCTCCCAGGCTGGGGTAAAGTACACAGCCCAGAAGCCTCTTCCAGGTAGCAGGTTGTCCTCAGTGTTTCCTCCACCAGCGTGGGTTTCATCCATCCCAGCTGAGTAGGCGACCTGATGTGCAAAGGGTGGGGCACACCCAGTGAGCAGAAGCTGAAGGAAAAATAGCTTCCAGTTCCAGAAACCGGAGGAGGATGAGCACTGTGTTCAGAAGAGATGACTGGAGGCTGTCACAGACATGACTCAGGGCTTCTGGAGCACACTGAAGTCTATTCCTCTGGTCTGCTGGGCCAGTGGTAAGAACTGCCACAACACAACAGTGGGCAGGCCGAAAGCACCTGTCTGGAGGCACAGCAGCCCTGGAAGCACAGACAAGCCCTGGAGGAGGTGGAGCTTGGCTCCCCAGGAGCAAAAAGCTATTTGTCCTGGAGTCTGGCAGCTGCATTGCATCTGACAACTCACTGGAGCTCTTCATACCCAGTTCCTCATTTGTAGAATGAGGAATTTGGAGACACAAAATGTTCTCAGCTCCCTTTTAGGTATTAGCTGTAATTGTACCACTCAACATTTAATTGAAGCATCCTGTGAACTAGGGTCTCTTGTTTGTTTTTAAGTTAGATCTGTGTGTGTTTTGTCTGTAAGCCTCCACACTACACATTTCTGGTGCCCACAGAAGCCAGAAGATGACACTGGGTCCCCTGGAACCGGAGTTGTGAGCCGCTATGTGGGTGCCGAGAACCAAGCCAGGGTGGTCTGGAAGAGCAGCCAGTGGGATTAACCCTTGACCCCAACCACCTCTCCAGAGGAGGAGATTGAGGCACACCGGCCACATTCTCAGCATTACATGGCTAAGAAGTGGCAGTGCCACCCTCTCATCTTGTGGTGGGTTATGCTTAAGTTTTTTTACTCTCAGGACAGTGCTTTCAGAACTTTCCTGGTCTGGCACTCAGAGGAAACAAAAGAGGCCGTGGAGGACCTTGGGTAAAAGTATGAGCCAGGTCCAGAGGACTGACCTGCGACTCCACCCCACACCAGGTTTTCTTAGCTTCTGCGGCTGCAAGCTGAGCAGTTTCTCATCTCATTTACTGGGTACTGGCTGGGAAAGTCTTTAGAGAGGCAGGGTCCCCAAATCAATTACAAAATGGTGTATCCTTAATCACAAAGAGGTAACTCAAAACTGAGTGTTCCCAACCCTTGAACTTGGAGCCTCTGGGATTGTGTCAAGATCTGTGGAGTGGGATCTAATGACATGCTTGAGACCTTGCAAGTAAATCTACAGGGCTCACAAGCCCAGGAAGCATGGGCTCCACAGAGATTTAGATTTGGGCTTTGGAGGTATTTTTCTGATGGATTTTGAAACAAGGTAGGCATTTGGAGATGCTCGTGGGTTTTGTTGTGTGTGTTGGGTTTTATTGGTGTGGGGGGTGCTTCAAGATTTCTCTGTGTAGTCCTGGCTGTCCTGGCACTCGCTCTGTAGATCAGACTGGTCTCCAACTCAAGTGATCTGCATTCCTTTGCTGGGATTAAAGGCCTGAGACACCACTGCTCTGAGTGTGTTTTGTTTTTTAAGGTGGGACCTTGGTCCTGAACTCACTCTGTAGACCAGGCTGGTCTCGAACTCAGATGTCTACCTGCCTCTGCCTTCTGAGAGCTGGAATTCAAGGGGTACACTAGCACCCCCGGCCAGCAATTCTCTAAGTGTGGTTCTATGAGGATGTTCCAAGATGTTTCAAGTCTTGCTAAAGCAGAGCAATAAGTTAGAGTATATCCCCAAACTCAGGGACCTGGGGCAGGAGAGATGCTGTAAATTCAAGCTCATCTGAACTATGGAGTAAGATTCCACCTTAAAAGGAAAAAGGAATTTTACTTTTGTTATGGAGTGTATCTGCATGTATCTGTATGCAGGAACAGGTGTGTATGTGTGTGCGCGCGCGCGTGTGCGCATGTACATACAGGCATGATAACCAAACACAAGTGTCTTCCTAGATTGTTCTCCATCTTACTTTTTTGAGGCAGGGTCCGTCGTTGAAGCTGGAGTTCTTTAATCCTGCTGGATTGGTGGCCCTTGAGCTCCAAGAATCCTCCTGTCTCCACTTACCCGGTGCAAGGATTATAGCCACAAGCTGCCACACATAGGGAACCTTATGCTTGGATGGCAGGCACTTCACTAAGAGTTCTTTCTCAAGTCCCAGCTTTAGTTAGCATTTTGCAATGTTGTAGGTATAACATGGGACTGGGCCATCTGCCTCCAGGCCTGGGGCCAGTCTAAGAGAACCAGCTGTAACGTGTTCTAACTATTAGAACTCTGACTAGTTCAGATGCTGAAGGAAGTGATGTACATTTCGGTGCTTCAGAGATACAGGGGCTTTGTAGTCAGCCTCGAACCCTATGTCCTGCCTGCTGTCTGGCTCTGGAATAGGTGTGGTACATGGCCACCACAGGCTTGTCATCTGCACTGAATGTTAAGGGTGTGTTATGCACAAAGCAAGGCACATGGACAGTGATACTCAGGGAAAGGGCCAGTGTGGCTGGCGGTGTGAATAAAATGTCCCCATAGGCTTGTAGACATGAGTGCTTGGCACTAAAGAAGGATTAGGAGATGTGGCCCTGTTGGAAAAAGTGTGTCACTGGCTTTGGACTTTAAGGCTTCAAGGGCCCAAGCCTGGCCCAGTGTCTCTTCTGCTGCCTGTGGATCTGGATGTGGAACATTTAGTGACCTCTCTAGCGCCATGTCTGTGTGCCACTGTACTCCCCGCCATGACAGTGGACGAAGCCTCTGAAACTGCAAGCAGGTCCCAACTGAACACTTTTTATAAGAGTTGCTGTGGTCATGGTGTCTCCACAGCCAGAGAACACTGACTAAACCAGCCCGTCATTGTGCACAGTGAGACACAGGTGAGCATAATGCTGTTTCAAAGTGCCTTCAGTTTCTTGACCCCATTGTTTGAAAAGATTTATTTGGAGCGGGTGGTGGTGGCACAAGATTTATTTGGAAGACATGATTGTAATGGTGGTGACTGCCTTTGCCAGTCCAGGACAGGAAGGGATTGGCCACCAGTCTCCCCCACCCTCCCACATGGCAGTGCTCCTTATTTAGAGTAGAACTGAGGTACCCATGGGAAGGACGTCTCCAAGGCGATGCAGCCAGCTGGCAGATTGAGGGACGACACCTGTATTTCTTGATTCTCTAGTCACCCAGCCCCAGTTCTACGCAATGAAAATAACCTGGAAAGGGATTCTGACAAAAGAAGTGCCTGGGTTTGCATGTGGCTCTGGAGCAGCTGGGTTCCGCTTTGCACAAGAGGCAGAACTGTTGCTTCCCTGGGTGGTTCTGAGCTGCACTCCTGAGTTCTGTTGGGGGGGCTCCCCTACTTTCAGGGGGTAAGGGGAACGACCATGTTACAGCCCAGGAAGAGCTGCTTCAAGGCATGTTGTCAGTAGGATTTCTGGATGAGACCTGAGTATGCCAGCCCAAGTCCCCAGACCTGTCTAGAGCATCTTTCTCCCAAGATAGTAACAGAACAACTAACTGATATGTGGACGTCTCAGAACAATGCCCTCTCCCGAGCGAGCCCTGCATGATCCTTCCTATCACTTAAGGCCCCACCCCAAAGGGAGGTGGGGAGCTGGGGCTGGGGAATCTCACATGTCCTTTCCCAAACAGCTTGACCTCAGGACGGTTTACATTTCGAAATGATCAAAGACTCCATAGAATGCTTGTTTATGTCTATCTTACCCAAGGATGCTTGCATTCTGGAAATCTCAACAAAAATAGTCATTAGAAAGTAGTTAGCCAGGGGCTGGAGAGGTGGCTCACAGGTTGGGAGCACTGACTGCTCTTCCAGAAATCCTGAGTTAGATTCCCAGCAACCACATGGTGGCTCACAAACATATATAATGAGATCTGGTGCCCTCTTCTGGCGTGCGGGCATACATGGAGGCAGAACACTGTATACATAATATTTAAAAAAAAGAAAGAAAATAGCCAGGCAGTGGTGGAGTACGCCTTTAATCCCAGCTCTTGGGAGACAGAGGCAGCCAATCTCTATGAGTTCAGGGTCAGCCTGGTCTACAAAATGAGTTCTAGGACAGCCAAGGCTACAAAGAAAAACTGTCTCGAAAAAAAAAAGCACAGCTTGGTGATATAGCTCAGTTAGTTGGTAGAGTACTTGCCTAGCATGCACAGAGCCCTTAAACCTATCTGCAGTGCCACATAAAGCCTGGCATGGTATCTATGTTCACTTTCATATTCCTGCATGACCACAGCCTATGGCTCTTGAATTTACCTATATTGCAGCTCTGTCCAGGCCTCTCCTATGCTGACCCAAACCCACACTGCTGACTTCTAGGTGCCACCCTTCTTCAAGGCCTCAGAGGCCCCTCTCTTCTTCCTAGTCCTCCTCCTGAACCCCTCAGCAGCTCCTAGCCCTGGAACGTACAGTGTCGCCCTCAGCCTCACCACCTGCTCTTTGTTCACTGCTAAGAACAGAGGCCTGCCACCCTGGACTTCTTGACTCCGAGCCCGTCTGCTATACTTCTCTTCTGGCCCATGTCCCATCCTCCCAAGCAGTGTGAAAGGAGCTTTCTAAATTTTAGTTACTGCTAAGTCTCTGGCTATTAGACCAGTGCCAGGCATAAAGTAGGCTCCCCAAAATTGTTTGTGGTTTTAATTTAAAAATTGTTCTTTTAAAATTACTTTTTAAAAAAATATGCATGGGTGGTGTTTGCATGTGTGTCTGAGAGCCTGGTGCCTGTAGAAGTTAAGAGGGCAACAGTTCTCCTGGACTGGAGTTACAGACATTGTTTGCCATGTGGGTGCTGGGGACCAAAACTGGCTCTCTGCAAGGGCGAGCAAGTGCCTATATACTGCTGGGCCCTCTCTCCAGCTCCTACTAATTGTTGAATTACTGACTTGCTTCTCCCACCGTGAAGATGTGGGTGGTGTTTTGCTTCTGGGTAAATCTAGTAAGTACTCCCATATTTACTGAATTAATGAATGAATCAAATGATTGAATTTGTTGCATGAATCTAGTTGCCAGGCGAAGTGATGTTTTAAAAGCAGCTTTGGCTGTCACTGTTTGCTTTATTACTTGGTATCTGCCCCTCCTGTTCACCACACACTTCAAGTCCTGCAGCTCTATCTGGCTGCTGCCGTCTGAGTCTGTGTGTAGCTGATGCTGCTTCTCTTCTGGGAAACTCGTGCTGACTCTTGCAGCTTTTCAGGTAGGAAGGGGAGAAGCTGTAGGACTCCCTAGCCACAGCTCAGGACAGGGGGATGAGATTTCCAGACATATGTGGTCCTGATCAGGTTGGAGGTTTATATACAGCACAGCACATGTGTTTATGGGTCGAGGGCTCTTCACTGATGCAGCTGAATGAATGTGAGACAGTATTTTCAGAGAATGTGCTGGGAGACTCATTTTGGGGTACCAGAAGCATAGCCAAGCCAAAACTGAGGATTCTCACAGGCTGAGACAGCCTGTCTAAATGCAGCTGACATTCAGGGCCCACCTCTGCTCTGATGTCACCATGGCATCTTTCTGCTGGGATCTTTCCCATCACTCTTGCTAACGGTGGCAATTTGTCTCTTCTAAAGTCTAGGTGGAGATTTGCCAGCTGTTCTATCTACTGTCTTCTATCATTCATTTTTAAGTCCTCATGAGTGGATCTGAGTCTGCAAATTCTTGGAGGGAAAAAGTTTAATATCCTCTACCATGTGGGGTATAGTAAATAGTAAGAAGCCATTAAGGAGTTACAGAATAAATGAAGGAATTAACACCTGTTGGGGTCTAGATGACACCTGGCACAATTGGGACTCTCATCTCCTTGTGGTCAGTTCCGCTTCACTTGCCAGAGTATCAGGCAGCCCCGTCATCGGGTTGCTGCCTTGGAAATTCTGAAAGTCTACACTAGGAAACGGCTCAAAGATGAACAAGTCCCCGCAGAATGACTGATGAACACCGGTAGCTGTTGTAATAGGCGCTGACCCCACAGTAGTATCTACGACGTTCTGTGGGGACACAGGCTCTGGGACAGGGCTACGTGGCTTATCCAAAAGCTTTCCAGGGGTGAACTTCAAAGATGGCATAAACTGGCAACCTTCCTGACTGGGGAGCAAGTATGCAGATGTGATCCACTGCTTCACAGGCCAGGGAGACCGGGGTGCTTACCTAAGGTCTACCCTAAGACAGGGTTTCTCTGTGTAGCCCTGGCTGCTCTGGAACTTGCTCTGTAGACCAGGCCTGCCTTGAATTCAGAGAAATCCACCTGCCTCTGCCTCCCCAGAGCTCGGATTAAAGGCGTGCGCCACCACTGCCTGGTCTATGATGGCTTTCTTTCCATCTGTTTTAAAAAATTTTTTGAGGTTTTTAATTTATGTGTGAATGTATGTCTATCCACCATTTGTTTGCAGTGCCTGCCGAGGCTGGACGATGACAGATCCTCAGACTGGAGTTACAGACAGTTGTGAGGCACCATGTGGGTGGGTGCTGAGGATTTAACCAGGGTCCTCTGGAAGAAAACTGCTGACCCATCTCTCCAGTCCTTCCTTCTGTTTCTAACTGCTGGTCACAGGGACGGCAGCGTTAACTTGCCCACAGACAGGAAGCGTTCCATCAATAACACAGGCCACAGCATCTCTTCAGCCAGCACCTTCTGATTCCAGGCTCGTGCTCATCACACATTACCACACTTGCTTCAGAAAGCAGTTCAAGGCTTGCACCAGACACTCACTCCACGTGCTGCCTGTAATACCGTGAATAGCAAGAAATTATCTCCCGAGAGCTGGGGCGTAAAAAAAGTAATAAAAAAATTATGAACTGCATGAGTCTACTAGCAGCAGAGTGATTAAGGGATAGTACAAGCATTTGATGGAGTATTACACTGTGAGCAGTTATGATTGCTAGAAGTATATTGTGCGTTTGTAAGACAATACATGTGTACTTAAATACACATAGAAATTTGTGGGAAAGCATGTATCCACCCAACTATTAAGTATCTCATGCTGTCCAAGAAACTTTAATGTGTTACTATGTGGAGTGGTTCAGAGGGAAAAACTAATTTGAACTCTAAATTCAGTAAGAATCTATACCTTTTTTAAAAAAAAAACATCATCACTTTTTTATGGGGAAAGATCAGGAGATTGAAAGAACACGGCAGTATCCCAACAGGAGCTTGGCTGGAAGCAGTTGTACGAAGCATGACGAGGGGACTGCGAGTGGAGCTCAGCTCGCAGAGTGCTTGAGTAGCATGGTGCGAAGTCCTGGGTTTGAGTCTCAGCACCACATAAAACTGGACTAGGGAGGTACAGGTAGGAGGGTCAGAAGTTCAAAGCTATCCTCGGCTACTCGGCGAGCCTGGGGCCATCCTGGGCTACTTGAGAACCTGCTGGGACAAGTCAAAGAAAGAGGGATGGAGCAATCCCTCAAGTCGCAGTGAGGATGGCGGTGGCCGCGCACCGGGAAGGGCAGGTGGGCATCCACCCAAACTGGAAAAACCTGAGGTCGGTTCTGAATTGTGTACGGCTGAGTTCCGGCGCCCCAGGCTCCTTAGGCCACGGGAAACTGAGGCCGAAGGAGCGGCCGCGCAGGCGACCAGGGTGCGTCCTACGATCCGAATCCGGAACCGCTTCCCGTTCGGCCAGAAGCGTCAGG
>LOJH01010065.1:0-21652 GCA_001685095.1 Ellobius talpinus
ACCTGTCAAGCATGCACAAGACCCTGAGTTCAAGCTCTATCAGCACAGAATGGGACTTGGGGGTGCCTGCCAGTAATCCCAACACTCAGCATGTGAAAGTAAAGAGGGTAAGAAGTTAAAGGTCATCCTTGACTGCACAGTGAGCCGGAGGCAAAGATGACTACATGAGATACACATACCACCACCATCTTCTCCTCCATCACCTCTACCACCACCCACCACTGCCACTATTCCCCTGCCCCCTCCCTCACTTAAAGACTCTAAAATTTATTCTGATGCATTAAATTTTAGGTGGGGAGGGCAGCAGTGATTGGTTCAGTAGGTGAAGGCACTGGCCACCAATCCTGACAATCTGAGTTCTATTCTTGGAACCCACATGGCAAAAGGAGAGAATTCACCCCCACTGCAAGCAGTCCTGTGCTCTCCACATACATGCAGGGGCACATGTACATCCCCATATGCACCATAAATCAATGAATAAACATAAGACTATTTTAAACTTTAGTAGAAAAATCAGAAGAAAAGATCAGCATATTAACATTACTGGTTCCAAAGATGCAACTTGCAAAACTGTAAGTCAAGTATTCATGAATTGTGAGACTCTCAGAGATTATAGGAGCTCAAAAGTAAATTTTTAGAACTGCTATTCAGATGTCTCAGGTGACTCACACAGAAGGAGACCCTCCTCAAAGCCCTGATGGATGGTCACAGCATGCTCTATCAGAAGAAACCAACTATGTCAAAGTCCCTAAAACCTAACCAAATATGCCTCCCACTGGGTACAGCTCTACCTGAGAATATCTGAGTTCTGCCAATAAAAAGAGATGGCAACAACTCCTTTTTTGCCATAACCCAGTAAATTTTATTTTGCAAAGATAACAATCCTAATATGTACAGTATAAACTCTGAAATAATGCTCTAAAAATCTGGTGTCTTCAAGAGTGATACCTTAGCCTTCTTAGCGATACCTGTGAACTTCAACAGCCAGTGCTATGCAGACTTTGTGGGAAGCTTTTTGAGTCTTATAGCATATCCAGCCATTTTCTAGTTTTGAAAACTATAAGTAACAGAAGCCCTTCATTGTGAAATAATTAAAAGAAACACCTAAATATTTAAGCTGAAGACATTTTTTATGTACATTCTTCTACTGAATCGTTATTGTTAGACCATGATAGGTGGCTTCATATAATTTATTAACAAAGTGTCCAATGTACACAGCGTGCATGAGTCCTGTGTGTGTGCAGTTCCACAGTCTTCTAGGAAACTTTACTTCAAGAGTCTCCTTTATGTTGAATAGTAAAGTAGAAGTCATTCTCCTCCTCACCAAAATAGGAACAGATCTCGAATGACCTGACTTCACCTGCAAAAATAGGTTTCTGGTTTTCTTTATAGCCAACAATTCTATACCTTGTTCAAGCAGGAATTGTCTACAATACTTAAATACAATACTAAACAGAGTTACTAAAACTCTACCTGTAAACCCAAATCATAAAACCTTCATCATAATTTGATAGTCTGAATAGAACATTATCAAGTCTTTAGTTATAATGCTTATTGATATCTGAAGTTCATGGCTTCTGTGACATAAATACAGGATAGAAATAGTGACTGCAATGCCTGCTTAATTACAAATCGACCAGTGACCCAATCAAAGGCTTGAGTAAACCGGGATGAGGATCTTATACAAATCATTTTTGATCAAAATCACCAAGCCAATTGTTCAATTTAGAACAAAATGAAAGAATGTACCTCTCAAGACCTGAGCTTTTGGCCCATGGTCGAAGGAACTCATATATATCCATGGGAAGGCACTAATTTTATCTCGTATTTTTGGTTCCCTGAGAGTAGGGGAGGGCAGAAAGGCCCTGAAAGCACTGAAATGAAGGTGTTTCTTTGGCTGTTTCTGATCCATGAGAAATCCTTAACTAGAAAGGAGTCTAAGAGTAAATTGTCAGGAAAAAAAGAGACCTTTGTGCCAGAGAAAAACTAAGGTATCTCTGCTGCCCAGGGCGTCCAGGACATCTGACCCAGCACTACAGTGACAAGCACAAGGAATTACTTATTTTAAAAAAGTACCTAGTCAGCATTTATTTACTTTACATATGGTCTCACATACAGCCCACTTTCATGTCTGTTAATGTTTGCTATTTTGATTAAAAGACTGGATTCTGATATGTGAAAGCAAAGGTCCTGGGCAAACAGGAAGAGCTGGTAAAGCCAGTCTTTTGCCCTTCCTTGAAGAGCAGCAGGCCAGAAGGCTGTATGACAGGAAAGACAGGAAAAGATCTCCTGCAGAGGCAGAAACTGCAAAGTCAGAAGTTAGGTGATATGTATGAAATAGCAATTTTTTATTCTTTCTTCTAGAAAATTAGCTACAAAACCAAGGCTCTAGGATATCACTTTTTTAAAAGAGAGAGCCATGGGAATAGCAAAGCAGGAAGGGAAGAAATAAAGGTATGATCAATGTACGTGGGCGTGTGTGTGTGTATGTGTGTGTGTACACATGAGTATGTATGGAGTCTTATCCTATTATTATTATTTTTCTTAATATTTAGGTTTTATCTCCCATTTAAAAACTTTTGAGGGGGCTGGAGAGATGGCTCTGTATCAAGGACACATACTGCCTTTGCTGAGGACCCAAGTTTGGTTCCCAGCACCCATATGCAGCTTACAAAGGTCCCTAACTACAGTCCCAGGGGATCAAACTCCCTCTTTTGGCCTCCTCAAGTACCAGGCACACATTTTACAAAACATTTAAAAAATTAAAAAAAAATGAGCCAGAAATTAGCTGTTTAAGGTGAGGGATTAATAAGAATTGTGGCAGAGACCACTTTGTCATCCTCTGATTTTAAGAATACTCTATTATTAGTGAATTTGTATGTAAATCCTATAAATATCCAATCACCATACAAGCAACAGTGATTTACTCTTTCAGAATCGAAAGTCTCAATTTTTCTACATTGGTCTACTATGAATATTTTCACTTTAGTAGGCAAAAACCAGAAATTTAAAACTGTACATGACTGGCTCCATCTTAGCAATTATCTCTGAAAATGCTTGCAAAAGAAAACAGCAAGTCCAAAGACTGTCAGTGATATGAGGAACAAGGGGAACCATGCAATCAAAGCGTTTCCTGGCAACAGCTACCAGGTAATGAACATACACTACTTGTCTTAGGTTTCTATTGTTGTGATAAAACACAGTAACCAAAAGCAACTTAGGGAAGAAAAAGGTTATTTCATCTTACACTTTCAGATAACAGTCTATCACTGAGGAAAGTCAGGGCAGGAACTCAAGCAGGGCAGGACCTAGAAGTAGGATGCAAAGGCCATAGAAAAGTGCTACTGCATACTGGCTTGCTCAGCTTGCCTTTTTATACAATTCAGGACCACCTGCCCAAGGGTGGTACCACCCACAGTGAACTAGGCCCTCCCACACCCATCAAAAAAAAAGTAACAGGCTTTTTTTTTGTAACTGAGGTCCCCTCTTCCTAAACCACTCTCTGGCTTGCGTCAAGCTGACATAAAACTATCCAGCACACACTGAAGGGCTTTCTGAATTCTTACATTATTCCCATGAGGTAGACACATTTTATACCTATAGTCTGCCTCAGGGTATACAGTTAATAATATTCACACAGAGGCAGTCTGGCTTTAGCCACTAAGATGCCTGTCAACTCAACAGTCCAGCTCTTCTTGAACAGTGCCTTTTGTTTTTCCTTCTTGCTCTGTTTTATGAGACAGGCTCTTATGTAGCTCAGGCTAACCTTGAAGTTTCACTCCCTATCCTCCTGCTTCCACCTCTTTATTACTAGGATTAAAGACAGGTATTGCCACACCAGGCCTAACTTCACACACAACTCTACATGTCACAGGTGAGAACTATTACCATAACAGAAAGGTGTCAAAGTGGCATTAGTATACTCTTGCTGACTAGTGTTTTTGGGTAATTACACTGGCAGTTCTTGGTTTAGGAAAAGTACTGACGAAGGAAAGCGTTGTTTATAGGGCTTAAAAGAGTATGTCACAGAAGTTGTTTGGAAGTAATCCAAACCTTTCTCTAAGACTTACATTTTCCACTCTGTAATTAGCACAGGTGTCCCTTCCCACCTGCCACCCACCCAGTCAGCTATCCAGCAGCTCACTCAGATCAAGAACAGAGCAAACACAGGGGAGGTGGTGCACACCTTTAACCCCCAGTATTTGTGAGGCAGAAGCTGGTGGATCTCTGTGACTTCCAGGTCAGCATGGTCTACATAGTGAGTTCCAGGACAGCCAGAGCATAGTGCGACCCTGTCTCAAAACAAAACAAAACAAACAAAAAAACCAAACCCAAGCAAAGGAACAGAGAAAGTCCGAGGGAATACTTTGGGAGCACCTTGGTCTTCACCCTCAAAGAAGCTGTTGTAGTAACAGCTCTATACAGTGAAGGACAAACTTACCTGATCCAAGTCATTCCGCAGAGCAATTTTGCTTGTCACTAGTTCATGGGCAAGGTCGTCATTCTCTTGTTCCAACCTCATGCTGGCTTCCTGTAATCTTCGGTTCTCCCTCTGAAGAAAAAGAGCAACAGCCAGAAGTACACATCAGTGCCTGTACCTAGGATCAGAAACTGGCAGGGGTGGGGGTGGGGCAAGCAACAGCAACAAAGTGAACTCTCAAAGGTGTAAAAGAGAAGGTGCAGTGGCACAGGAAGGCAGGCTGCTGTCTGGGAAACAACAGTGAGTTTAGCCAGCAGTGCAGATGCGATTCTCTACCAGTGAAGTTTAACAACCATCCCCTAAACCCTCCAGACAGAACTTCATTAGGTAAGATGCTTCACAAAGAGCATAATTTCCAAATGTGCTCCCAATTATGGGAGGTTTTCACATAGACCTAGAACACAGACATAAACAATTCTTGTTTAAAACATGCACAGTTTGACCTCTAGAGAAATAGTCTACAAGACAACAGGGATGATACTTTTTGTTTTTGTCAAATTGTTTCTCTAAGATGAGGGACCAAATTAATGGAAACTGTTTAAAAACAGCAAACCAAAAATCAAGTTATATGGGTTCAAAAAGTAAAAGGAAGACATGAGTTTGTGATTCTCTACCAGCTGATTGTTTTATTCTTTCTTTAAGATATATTTATTTCTGTACAAATCTGTTTTTGTGTTACTGAGAGCGTGGGTCCTGAAATGTGTTTTTTTAAATGTTTATTCTGTTTTCTTCAAACTGCAGATTAAAAGATTCTGGGTAAAATACAATACTGAGTTACTTTTCTCCCATTTTGAACTCTCAGGAAAAGTTTAAGTTATGATGAATGAAACAAGTGACTAGCTCCTAGGAAGCAAGGCAACTCTTTACTACCTACTGCAACCTGAGTACGTGTGTCTACTTCAGAATAGCAGCTTCATGTCTTCTATCACATTCTATCAAAAATGTTTTCTTTGCTACGGTTGATTGCAGGAGACTTCAAAGGGGGTGGACAGGAAGTGCTTCAGTGTAACAAGCTCTTTCTGGGTTTAGATGTACACTTCCGTCAGTGTTTTCTAAAGGGTGACAAACCAGACAAAGCACTGAAAAAACAGAAGACACATGTATGTTCTGGAAGGTGGTGTGGCATGGCCTCCTGGAACTGCGGCTTGATTTCACCTGTTGCAGAACCTGGTGTTTGTTATACAGAGAACCTAATTCCTAACAACCCAATGCCCTCTGCACTTCTGAATCAGGTCTATAAAACAGATGGTAAGAGCAAGGTTAGACCTGTACTTTGATGACATCTTTTCTTTCGGAAAAAATGGACAGAAACTGTTGGGGGGTATAAAAAGCCTCTTGCAAAACAGATCTACTACTAAGAAGCAAAAGAGAAATTCTAAATTATTCAAATCTTTTAAGGATATCTGTGATAGAATTTCATATATTAATACATATTAGAGAAAATTTTCTAAAAATAATTAGAAAACCATATTTTATAACAATATGAACAACAGATTATTAGCTGTAAGCAGTGGGTTAGTTTTGGCATCATCTTTCTCTTCTTGAAATGTCCCCAGGTTTTCTACAACAAATATAAATAATACAGTTACAATAGGAGTTTAAAAAACTTTTGCTGAACCCCTTCAATTCAAAATTTCAATTCTACTAGAGGGGATAAAGCACTAACATGTGAAGAAGAAAAGAAGAGGTAGGAGAAGGAGGAGAATAAGAAGAGGAGAAAAGGAGGAGGAGAGGGAGAAGAGGAAAGATTTAAGTTTATTGCTAAACAAAGTCACTTTCTACACAAACCACACTGGACCTATTCTAGTGAGCAAGATGCAATGGAACACCTGAGGAGTTCTTCTGTGCCTTATATGTTCCTGAAAAGACAGTGTTCCCTGGACAGGTAGGGCAACTCATATTTGTTAAAAGTCTATGTTCCCACAGCTCCACTCTCCCACTGAGGTACACAGGTAATTGATAGAAAAAAGGCTTCTGTGGCTTAACCTTTGCTGATGGCACCCGATTTCTACCAGGGCTGGAGGCTGGCTGAGTCTATTATTTTGTTGTGGAAATGATTCATGTGCATGCAGAAAATTAGGTTTTTAAATACACATTTTAAAAACGTTTTCAATAAATGTCTCCTTGCCAGGAAACAACAGCAACCCAGAATGATTTCAACATCACATATTTCACAAGGCAGACTGCTTGGGTGGGGAAGAGATTTTTCTCATTTCTTGATAAATCCCTTCAAGAGGCCAAGATAAGACTTCACCACCTGTTCCTGAGTTACATGTCCTGCTTCTACTGAGACTGTGCTCCCAGAATGCGAAGATACAAAATGCTTTCTCAACTATTATTTACATCATATTGATATGCTACCAGTTTTTCAGGTTGCTGCTATTGTGTTTAGAATGTGCTAACCTCCAGGTAGTCATATGGTGTCCATGGGAAAGTTACTTACTCAAATATTTGAAAGTAGTACCGGGTAGCAACTTCACTTTCAATCAGAATGTAGGTCTGTCTGATGAATTATATATTACAGAAGCAGCTGTGATGAGCACAGCTGAGCTTCTGACTGGAAACTCCTCATTACTCATGAAAGCTGAACCCTTCATCACAGACACACAACCAAAGGGGTAAGAACACGGGGCACTCTGAGTAAGTAGGTCTCTGAGAGTCCCTGTAAAGCAGATTGGCCCACAAGGCATGCCTAGTGGCTTTTGCTTTAGCAAGCAGCTTCACTTTGGTGTCTGCAAAGCAAGCAGCACAGTGGGAAGTGTCAGATGCCTGCTCTGCACTCACAGACAAGGGAAAGCAAGCTATGGGGCCAAAAATGCAGTATCATCCTCCAGAGGGCAATCCTGGGTACTGAGGTGTCCTCATGCTGGAGGCACAGAGTGTGGCTGAGAGCAACTGTGAGATCCTGCTGCTGAGACAGGGATTTCCTGTGATGAACATGCCTAAACACGCCAAGGATTAAAACAGTATAATGCTTAGGTGTCCTTTCTAGCCTTTCCTAAGGAGCCAAAACTATTTTCAGAACTGACCATTTTGGAAAAAACTTCCCTAACGTTACACTGGGGACAAAGTAAGTTTGACAGTCTTGGTTCATTTTAAACTAAGGGTCTTCCCAAGGGAGAGACCATGAAGTCAGCTGGGTAACCTCAGCCAGTGCAGATATCCACACAGTGGATGTTAGTAAAGGCAGATGTGACAACATCTCAGAACCTGGAAACAAATTGGCGAGATGGCTCCTCTTGCCTTTCAGAAAAGATTAGAGGAGGCACAGCTTATGAAACTTGCATCACACTCCTGAAACATGCTCCATCTCAAACATTTGATACCATGAGAACAAAAATCATACAACTTTCCTCAATCCCTCCTTCCCTTCTGGCACAGGACTTATACAGCTGGGAAAGTTTGGTTAGTAACTTTTAGGAGGACGATACTGCATTTTTTTTTCAGAGACAGACACTAATACAGACATACACAGATTGAAAAAAAACCAACTTACCTCCTCAAAAGTCATAGACCAACTACCGTTTTCAACCATAGGTACAAAGAATTGAAAAAAAAGAGGAATATCCAGTGAAATTGCACACCTACTAATACATGTAACAGAAACAGACATGTACTAATATTCTCACTGTTCAGAATGTCACACAGTGAAGTGCTCTCTGCCTGCAAACATTCAATGGAAAAGTATGCTCGAGGCAGCCACTGGGCAAGTCTCAACTCAGGAAGACTCGGGCTTGCAAACTCCTCCCTCTCCACACGGCTATTTGCAGTTTGCATGACTTATAAAAATGAAAATGCCATGTGTGGAAGTATTAGCAACTACAGATGACTTGTTGATTTTGGGTTAATGCTGGGTGGGAGGAACTTCCTCACAGGACAATATCAGAAGCCTTGCAGAATAGTTCCTCTTTGAAATTGCTAAGCAAGGGAGAGCAAATGGAAAATTGTGCCTGATTCCTGTTTATTTCTGGGGGCTGAAGTTTTTGTGAAGCCATCTAAGGGATGGCAAGGAGAAACCAGAGAAATGCTAACTGGCAAGGAAAAGAAAATGAAGTCAGCTTTCAGGGAAAAAATGATGCAGAAGGCAGTGGCTATGTAAACCACACAATATTTTGGGTGTGTTGTCTGCTGCTATGATGAATTCTTGGAACATGCTTAAAAATACTTAAGGGTCAGGAGAAAATGTTTCTCTCATAGACCCAGCACAATTTTATTAGCAGATAAACCATTAACTCTTGAAAGTTTTCTTTTGGAAACTTTTTAAAAATGCTTTTTTTAATTTTTATTTTTTATGTGCATTGGTATTTTGCCTGCATGTATGTCTGTGTGAAGGTGTCAGAGCATCTGGAACTGGAGTTATAGGCAGTTGTGAGCTGCCATGTAGGTGTTGGGAATTGAACCCAGGTCCTATGGAAGGGCAACCAATGCTCTTAATCACTGAGCCATCTCTCTAGATCTTGGACATTTCTTTTAAAAGAGTTGATCACCATACTTAGATTTTCAAAAGACAGTTGTTTTGATATACAAAAACAAATGGCCACAGATGAAGTACTTAGATATCTATTTCACCTATAAATGAAAATTTGAGAGAAACCTCTGAGCTTTGGAAACTACCTTATGCTTTCTTACTTTTCTTACCACATTCAATTTCATCATTCTCATGGAAATTTAAACATTTAAACTGTCAAACTAAAAACAAAATTTTGTCAGAAATAACTACAGGTGGTAAAACACACTGTGTTTCTTTATGTATTAAACAAGAACCCCTGCAAACTTGGGTGATATGTTAGCAAAGGAGAGTAAACATCTCGGTACCTCAGACCACATTCCCATGAAATGATGGTCACTGTGCAGAACCAAACAATACACCAGTCATCCAGATTTGGCCCACAGCCACTATAGCTTTCTATGCTAGCACAGAGATAAACTGGGTACATAGTGAGTTCCCAGGCCAGTCTGTGTTAGTTTGAGACCCTGTCTTTAAACATAACAAAGAAAAAGTAAACAGTTACACATGATATAGAAACATACTATTGACATATAGTTTTCTCTACAATAATAGGAATAAAAAGGTTTCTGAAAATACAAGAGAAACACTGGAGGACGCTAGAGATCAATGATAGACTCACTACAAAATTCTCTTAAGCTTAGCATTTTTAGAGCTCCACGTGTAAGGAGTGACTGAGTCATGGGCAGCACCATCAGAAGCCATCTGTTCCTCCTTAGGTAACTCCTCAGAGCTACAACAACATGTAACAATGTTATCCAGACTCAGAACAATGTGGAACCCTCTGAAGTTTAACACAATGATAAAAAAATTCTGTTTAACAGAGGCAAACAGAAGCCATCCTCATGTCCATTGTTGCTCATTCAAATCACCTTACTTTATAGGATAGGTATTGCTAAAAGCCTACAACAGCTTCTATGACATGAAAGCAGTAACACATATACTTACTTTCATTGGTAGAACAATAGTTTTTGAGGATAAATTTACTTCTCTTGGCATTTGTTAAGTAAGGAAAGGCCCAACATATGAATGTAAAATAAAGAAATAAAAATAAAATAAAACCATCACATTTTCTCTTGCAGGTAGGAAAGAAAAATTTAGTATGATTTACAGCACTCATTAGAAGAATCATTTCTGGGGCTAGAGAGATGGCTCAGTGGTTATGAGCACTAGTTGCTCTTTCAAAAGTCCTGAGTTCAATTCCCAGCAACCAGGTGGTGGCTCAAAACCATCTATAATAGCATCTGATGCCCTCTTCTAGCATGCAAGTGTATATACAAAGCACTCATACATAAAATATAAATAAATAAAAATTAAAGAAAAATAAACCCTGTCTCACAAAACAAACCCCCCCAAACCCACAACCTATAATGCATGATGGGAAAGACATAAAGAATAAATAAAAAAGAATATAAAAAATAGCTAAAAACCTGTGCTGTTTTTGAGAGTAATGATGGATGTTACTGCAAAGATAAATATGTAAGAAACCATTGAGTAATAAGAAATAACAAGCAATAGAGTCATCAAAAAGTTAAAAAAAGGAGAAGAATCATCCATATTTTATTTTATTCAGCTTTGTGTTGGTTTGGTTGCACTGGGGATCAAATCCAGGGGCTTCCACATGTTAGGTAAGCCCTTCTCCATTATCTGTGCTGCTTGAATTACATTTTGACTTTAAAAAATTTACTATACCTAAGCTCATGAAGGCAGTTAAGCATTCTACATTTAACTATACTGAACATGACTATATATTTAAACTCTAAATTATATATCCATGATACTATGCATGTCTTAAGCCCAACAGTTTAAACAGTACACATTCTTCCCAGGACCTTCCCCTACAGAACAGGCAGTTTTTTACTACGATTTGGGAAGTTCACTGAATTTAATTAATCACTTGTGTTTTTAAAGACCTGACCCACATTACTATCAGCATATCTTAATTAAATGAGAAAAAGAGTGTATCTTTCTTTAAATTTGATGACAGCTGCAATTCTCTAGAAGCTTCACCAATTGATTGTATTACTGAAAATCTTTCCCCACAATGAAAGCAACCATGTCCTACGTGTAGGAAAAAGAATTTCGATTTCTAACATTCTTATCTGCTTTGGTAGGTTTGTTTATTAATTTTTAAAATGTTCTAAAACAGATATACATATACATAAAAATATATTTTCTGGGGACATCATTAGCCACATCTATAGCTCACATTTGAATTCAATCAAATTTATAGCTTAAAAGGCCAGAATAGATAAATAAAACAATATCATATTTACTTGACCAGGTTAAGAAGGAGGAAAAAAAGAGGTTCAGAATTAATACTGTATTTTTATCCTCCAGAAAAATCTTTCTCTTTTGAAGTCTTATGGAGTTAAACAGAAAGACACCACTAAAGACTATAAGCAGTTGTTTGAGTGTTCCCCGGGGTCTCAATACAAATTTGATGCCAGATTAGACAGTATGTATGTTTGTGCTTATTACTCTATGTGTGTGTATATATGGATAGAAACACCACATATTCTACCTAGAAATTAATGAGCAACACTAAAAAGGAATGCACCATTTCTATTGTTCAACAAATATAATTAGCGCAAAATTTGACAAAAGATCTCCTTTGCACAAGTATGACTTCTAAATAAGTACTATGTTTTGACACAAGTGACTTGTGTCTCACAGAAGAAATGGTGGGTATATTGGGGATGTAACTCAGTTGGTAGAGTGCTTGTCTAGTGTGCAAGAAGCTCTGGGTTCTAAGTTCAGTTCTCAGCAGCACATAAAAAGGGCATGGTGGCTTATACCTGTAATCTCAACACTCAGGAAGTAGACGCAAGGGGCTGGGAAGTTTGACATAGTAATCTTCCGCTACACACTGAGTTCAAGCCCAGCATAGGACAAGGGAGACACTGCCTCACAGAAAATACAGTAGCTGGGGAAATGGCTCAGTTGGTAAAGTGCTTGACATGGAAGTATTGAGACCTGAGTTTAGGTGTTCAGCACCTACATTAAAATCAAGCAAGCAAACAAACAATAAACAAAACAGTGTAGCTGTGTATGAGCTCATTGAGTAGCCAAATTAGTGAGCTTCAGGCTATGTGACAAATCCACCTCAAAAAATGAGGTACAGAGTAACTGAGGAAGATACCAGACACTGACATTTATCCTCCATGCCCATTTGCACATACTTGTGCATGTGCCTGCATATGCATGGGTACACATACACACACATACCAAAAATAAAGAAAAAACAGAAAAGAAAGAGGGTGGTCTAAAAGTAAATATTCTGGAACATTTGTCTTGCGTTAGGGTATAGATTTAATTTGCATACCATAAAATCGTGCTTTTTGAAGAGGGATTATTGAGCCATGGTCTCACCATGTAGCCCAAGCTTACTTCAAACTTTTGACCCCTCTGCTTCAGCCTTTTATGTGCTGGCATTGCAGCTTGTTCACCACCACGTCTAACAAAACCATGCTTTGGTATACAATTCAGTTACATGAAACTGCAATTATCACCACTACCTAATTGCTGAACATTTCATCATGCTTAGAATTTTAAAACTATACTAACACCATTCCTTCTCTTTATTCATGGTAGGGACTGAAGTGTTGCATATAAGCAAGTCCAGTGATATAAACTGATTTTGTAATAGGCACAAATAACATGCTTAGATGGGAGGGTATGAAGGGAAATGCTAATGTGCATTGAACCTATGATCTCACACATGCTAGCTAAGTGCTTTACCCTGAAGTATACCCCTAGGCCACATGCTTAGATTGGTACAGCAAAACATGTGGCTATTGAGAGTAACCTATGCATTCCTGGATCATTAATGTTAGCTCTCGCTTTTATGCAAAAGCCCTTTTTTAATCTCATCAAGTATGAGAGAAATAATAGCACTAAACTGGAACAGCTATGGTATGACATTTCTGGGTTTTGTTTTTGTTTTAAAATATCCACTGTCTTAGCAACACTCTTGCCATATGGCAAGCTGGAGGTTGACATGGCAATTTATGTAGTATGGGTTCCAATGGTAAAAGGAGGAATCACTCCTGAACAGGTGTGAGTTCTCAATGTCTTCAAGATTTTCCCTAATAAACGAAAAGTGTCTGTTCCCCCAAAGAGACCAGAAGATGCCAAATGTATTTTTGAACGTACTTTGTTATATTAAGATAATTATAATTTACTTCCTTAAATGTATTTACTTATTTTTTCTTTACTTTTCATTTTCTGTTCTTTCTTAATTTTTTTCGTTTTTTTGGTTTTTGGAGACAGGGTTTCTCTTTGTAGCCCTGGCTGTCCTGGAACAAGACTGGTTTTTAATTCAGAGATCCCCTCGCCTCTGTCATGGAAGCACTGAGATCCAAGGCATGTACCAGCGCACCCAGCTGTCACTTATTTGTGTGTTACATGTACAGGCACACATATGCTACAGTATGAGCATAATGGTCAGGGGAAAACTTTTGGGAGTCAGTTTTCTCCTCCATTCACGGGTCAGGAAATTGAATTCAGGCCATCAGGTTTGGAAACAGGTGCCTTTACCTGAAGAGTCCATCTCTCCAGTTAATCATAATTTACATCTTAAACCAGATTTTTCTGTACCTGAAGGATCAAATCTGTTGATAGCTAGAGCTACACTGGCAATTACTAGCTTGAAATGTAATTATAACTTGATTATAGTTTTGTCAAGTAGATCATTGGGACTGATACCTATACATTTTTAAAAAAGGTATAGAAACATTTATTACATAACATACTAGAAAGCCATTATAATCATAAAAAGAAATAGTGATAGAGGGTGTCTGACATGTACAATTAAATGCTACAATGGGATGGGAGTGGTGGCACAGGCCCAAATGAAGGTCAGCCTGGAATACAGAACAAGACTCTGTCAAAATAAAACCAAACAAACAAACAAAAATCAAACCCCACAATATTTGAACCTAAAATACCTATTTTTAAAAGTTTGATTTGATATCAATAAAAGCTGTACAAATAATCTTACAGTTTATAAGTGATATATTTATACATGCCAGCTTTGACACAAAAAGGATGTAAGATAGTTACAGTTCAGTTGTTTTACAGTCTCTTTGGGCTCTGTGAGGCATTTGTTGTGGCTTTATTTTGTGTTTTTAGATGGGATCTCATTATGCTGCTAATTTCAAACTCCTAAATGATCCCCTGTCCCATCACAGAGAGCTACATAGGTGCATGCAACTGTACTCAGTTTTTGCCTGCGTAATTATGTAAGTTTGGGCTATCACTTTCTTATCTTTTATCTGAAAGTACTTTATTCATAATGGCAGTAGTATTCTGAAAATTAGAATGATTTGATCTTTAACAGTTCATCTTGAGTCCATTTATGCCTTTCTGTATCATAGGTCCGGCATTAAAACTGAAACATACTGAGAAGATAATAGTGGATAGTCATCAAACCTTCTCTATAAGCATATAATCTAGTAATAGTTATCTATCATAACCATATGTGGAATTATTTTCATTTCTCAAGCTAGTTCTAGAGGAATGAAAATAATATATTGACTGATAAGACTATAGGGTAGTAATATTTATACAAAATATGAAGATGATCAGTGAATGACTGAAGAGGCAGGTCCAAGCAAGGTTATATTATTCTAGTCATGCCTGTGGTAATGGAGTTTAAAAACCAATAACCATTTATTAAACACCAATTATGTTCTGAGTACTTAACATACAGCAGCCTTCAATCTCAAAGTAATTCACCACAAAATTACATATGCCCAAGTATTTTACAGACAAGGAGAGGTTCAATGACTGACTCAAAATACTGACCAGTAACATAGGAAAGTCCTCATCTATAGTTTTGAATCCTGTTGCCTTTTCCAGACAGCCAGGATTTTAACCGCAGTCTGTTTGACTATGAAACCCACAGAGCCATGTTCCTCTGTGAGCATTTCTTGTTGTTCTATTCAACAATAAAATCAAGATACATAGTGTGACTGCTGCCAACATATACCTTTCCAACCACAGAGGCAACTCTGGTTATGGAAGTAAAAGTCAACCCAGGGTGGATGGTTCCACTAAGAAAGGCAGCAATAATGCTTTCCGTGGAGGGCATTTAGGTATCAGTTGGATATTGACACAAGGAGGGACTCAGACCTATCTGTTTGAGTCTCAAAAATTAAACCAGCTAAAGGAAGACAGTAACATCTGAGAAGGTAAAAATGAAATTGCGAATCACTGTTTCCCAACATTGCATGCTATGGCCAGTGCTGCTAATTATCACTGAAAAGATCTATCTTTGTGATGAAAGAATTTTTTAAAATACCCAAACCAATGAAGATACAAATGAAATAATTTTGATTCTAAAACTGCCTGCAAATGTCATTGCCACCTATGATTTGTTTGTGGAAATGAAACATTGCAACAAATACATTGCTGTGATTGATACATCTTTGTGGTTTTTATTTTTCCTTCTGAGTTTTTTATTTTTAACATCTGCTACAGACAAGGACAAGTTTGCAATATCCTTCCGTCAGTCTTGGAACGGTCACATCTAAGAGTCTCTGTGGAAGTGATCATGCACAGCTAAGACAGTACTTTTTGGCATTTTCTGTTTTATTTTCCTCATTTTTGAAAGAAGAAAGCCACTTTCTTTTTCCCTTTCAGCTTCTCATGAAGATTCCCAGTATACATGTAATAGCTGGAGTTACCTAAAAATATACAAACTGAGAGAAAAAAAATATTATGGTGGAATACTCAAAAGTCAGTGGAAAATGAAGACATGGGCATAGTCAGCATGCCACTGTTTGAATAGTTCAGAGTGGAGCAGAGGGAACTGAACTCACCACAGCTGCTGAACTAGGGAAAATAAGGTCTTTTTGCCCTGGGACGTGCCAAGTGTCTCCATACCTTGTATCTATCCATTGGGTCTTCCTGTTGCAGCTGATTCTCCCGCATTGCCTGATACTCTTTTTCATATTTCTTCAGCTTTTTGGTTGGTACCTGCAGTGTTCGGAGAACAACATGTTAGATAAAAACCTTATATTGTAAAAAAAAAAACACTTTTAAAATGTCTTGTGTGTCTGGTATTCTAAAACAGTATTTCCAACTCAGAAATGGAGTAAAAACCAGGTTCTAGAATAGAGTCTAGTAGACTCTTCCTGTGAAGGTGAAGATAGAATACATTGCAGGCTTTGTAAGCCATATCACTGACATTATAACCATTCATCTCTTCAGGGACCAATGGTTCCATGGGCAGTAGACAAACAAACGTGTGTGGTTCTGTTCCAATGTTACAAAAATAACTGGGTTGCCTCTGTTTTACGATACTGTTGCTGTCACAACCTATTTTGTGAATATATTTAATATTATTAATTTTAGCTACTGTTAGGTGTAATTTACTCTATCATATTGAAAAGTGAAAAGTTCTTCTTTATAAAAGCAAAAAATTGTGTAAACTATCATAAACAAAAAGGTGGTAAAGTTTGACAATGAAACCTGAAGATGTGAGATGATTATGCTGAATAAAACAATAAAAATTAAACAAATCATCTATTTCTTGCTAAGATTATGTCATCTTCAAAAGACAGCGGTTAATATGGGCATGGCAGCACACTTAGGAGGCAGAGGTAGGTGGAACTCTGAGGACGGCTTGGTCTACACAGCAAGTTCCAGGCTAGGCAGGCTACAGAGTGAGAGCCTGTTACAAAACAAAATAAAAAAGATAGTTGTTCATTTTTCTCTAAAGGTTATGATCATTCAATATTAGAATTCTAAGAAATAAGTACAATATATAGACCACAGAAATATCAGTAAAGAAACCAACATTTGAATGACAACTATTTAGAAATTGTAATATTTCAACAACTAGACACTTAGTTGCCCTGCACAGTTTCTTCACTTAAAAATTGCAAATAATTTCTACCTGGTAAAGTAAAGGTTGCTATGAGATTTAAATAATGAAACATATAATGTATCTAAAATACTTCCTGGTTTGTCAAAGTTTTTAATAAAAAATGCAGTAAAAATTAATGTATTAGAATCTATTCTGTTCTATGTGGTTGATCAAGTCCATTTTCATTGTTGTATAAAAAAACTATATAACTTCTTTTTTTTTTCTAGTGGTGCTGGCATCCTACATCAAAGTCCTATATAATTCTTTCAAACATAGAAATTCTCTTAATTCTAGATCCCAAAGAAAGAACTTGAAAAGAAGGAAGTTTTATTTTAGATAGTTTTAGAGTCTATAAACATGTTATGTCTGCCTTCTCGAGGAATCAGTGAAGGCAAGGAAGATGTGTCTATACCCGTAACACACGACACTTATTAAAAGATATGATTCATCCTAAGCCTCCAAAGATGCTTCCTGTTGAGTTCACTATATGATGTTTAGAAAATAGAAGAGCCAAAGAATACAGAATTACTTGCATGAAGGTACTTCAGACTTTTCTAGGGTGAGGTAACGTCAATTCCCTGCAATCTGGCCAGAGAGTTTGTTCAATACAGAGACCAGGATTGTTCTTTTGTTCTGATTACCCTGGGACTCACCATCAAAAGCACTGTGATGAACTGCAGTGATCTGCTGCTGACCATGACTGGGAATTTTTACAAAACAGGGTCCAAATCTGGTACACAGAGTAATCCACTCAATAACCACATTATGTGAATTTTCACCTGGTTAATGGGGAAATATCTTTCAGCCAATTAGGAAGTGAGGACATTCTTCAGAGTGTGACTGAACTGCAAGTCACTGTTGATTAAATCTTGTCATGAGAAACACTAATTCTTGATTACTCCAAGTCCAGAGACTTTCCCAAGCACACTGTGACCAACTAGATTGAACAGAAAGGAAAATGCCACCTGCCAACTGAGTGACTTCACAGATCCTTAGCTAAACAGGAGAAAGATACAATATCTGAACTAGCAAAACATCTTTTCTTTGTTTTGATGGTGTTCTCCTTTTCTTTCAGTTTTCTATGTGTTAACCATTCATTCAGAAACGGAAAATGACTCTCAAGATCAAGCCTCCGTCCCTGGTGCTGGGACTGCCCTGAGCAAAGGGAAAACAGGAGAGTGCCTCCGGGCTGGAAGCAGTAAAACTCAACTTACTGTTTATGTGAAGAGGTTTATTTCAATTTGAAGAAAAAATTAAAAGGTTTAACATTTTTAAAATATATACATAAAATAATTATTTTTATTTTAAACGCACTAAACAACATCAGTAAGTGAATCCTTCCCATCTGGCTGAGATTCTACGGTGCTTGGCTTTATCTTCTTCAGGGAAACAGAACAGGTTCCCAGAGCAATGTGTTGCTAGGAAACCTTCCAAGCTTATTTATCTTGTGCTGTTGGGCGAAACCAAGCATCCACCTGTAATTGTAGCAATGCAAAAGGGGAAAAGATGGGGAGAGAGACAGTGGGGTGGATATTAGACTCTTGGTATGTATGAGGTAATCAGGAAAATGGAGCCTTTATAATCTGACATTACAGTTCAGACACAAATACAAATTATAGGTTATTTTAGGAAATATGAAAATTTTCAATTTTTCTTACTGAAGAATGGAATTAAAGAAAACCTGTTCAGTAGGTAGTTTTCATTAAATGAACAAAAGGTCAACTAAAATTATTAAAATTGAAAGAATTTATTATCAAGTATAGATGCTTATTCCTTAAGAAAAATCAATTTAATGATGGTATGCACTTGAAGAATGTGTTAAGAATTATCTAACACTCCTTTTACATGCTGAATGGATGCAGTGTATGGGTTATTTCACCAGCTGAGCACCCTCGACCTTTCCAGAACTTCCTATTTGGCTGAATTCAGGAAATGGAGAACAACTGACAACAAGCACTCAATATTTCAAAATGTCCCTTTAAAAAGGCAGAGCTGCAGCTCCTTTGTAGAGAGCTTTGTCTAGCAAAAGACCTGGAATTTAGTTTTCCAAGCTATTGTTAATTTTAACCAACCAACCAAACAAACAAACAAAATAGGAAAATAAAACTGGACTCTAACCCTGCTGGGATTACAGCAGCATCCATGCAAACAGCCATTCACCGGCTGACTTGTCGATGACAGCTACATTCTGGAACGACAGCATCTTCAGACAGAACCAATGTTCTGAATCATTCATGTTAGAGACAAATGACACAGTACTTGGCCCCAACATGGAAACTCATGAAATAAACATCCACTTACACAGAATTAGGGACTTTTGGAGACTGCCTACTTGTCAACCTTTTCTTTAGGAAGAAGAAGCTGAACAACTGCGGTCAGGTTCTAGATGGAGCTACTGCAGCCTGGCACTCCCTCTGGCTTCTGGATTCCTACCTGTAGAGAGTGGGCCCTCTCGTAGCTGAGATTCTTCCTAATACAACTGCCACTACTGCCACTTTTTGTGTGTGTGTGTCATATTCATACACATTTTATTTACTGCTTTTTCTCTTACTCAACTTTAAAAATACACAGACTTGTTTTTATAAGAAAACAATTAACTTGAAAGCAGAACTTGAAGTAAAAAAATAGTCACTCAAAACTGCCTTCAGGCGAATCCCCAGAACCAGTGAGTATGCTGTTTCACAGGACAGTGCAAATGGATTTTCAAATGCGACTAAGCCTAGGAATCCAAGATAGAAATATTTTAGACTATTGGGTAAATCCTGTGAAATTACATGAATCATTAAGAGAGAAGAATTTTTCTGACTTCACTGAGATGTGACTATTGCCAAAGGGCCAATCTACTGTTGTCGCTGCTGCTGCTGTGCTGACTTTGGGAAACAGAATTCCCTCAGTAAAGGAATGTGAGCAGCCTTTTCATGCTAGAAAAAAACAAGGAAATGGACCTCCACAAAGGATCATGGTCCTGACAATACTTCCATTTTTGTTCGTGAGATCCATGTCTTCTTCCAACCTACAAATCTATACAGTACTACGCATGTCCTTACAACCACTTAACTTACAGGGATTTACTATGGTACTAAGAAGGAATTAAAACAATATATTACAAATAGTAATCACTATTAGTTGTGCTGCTAAATGGTTGCAAACAGAAGTCAGTCAAAAGTCTTTATACGTTTGCTAAAAGCAAGAATGACATATACATATTTTTATATACATGAAAATGCCAGAATTTAATCTACTACTGTCCATGTTAACTTAAAAATTGAAAAGAGAAAACCACCCCCTCCTCTTCATGTGACTGTAAGAATACCATTATAAAATAAACTATAAATGGTTATGTCTTATGTTACAAAAACCAGGACACAAAACTAGATACAGTGATAAGTAAAGGCCATGCGGCTCCATTTGAAGTCCAAACTCATGTGGTCCCTTTGGGATTACTCTCTCATATCACTAATCTCACTGGCTGTGGTATTTCTGAAGTTGCATCCAGGCGTTGTAAGGAACTAAGCACTATTCACAGGTATTTTCATTATGGCTTCATTGCATTGCACTTTTAGATGACCTTTCAGCCCTCTAAACTGATAATGATGACCAGTATTTTGAAGGACACAGCACTACGTCAAATGGGCCTTTTCATTTATTTATCAAGTGATAAAACCTAGTAGGTATCAATTCAAAATCACTGACGAAACTTTATTAACTCTACTGCTGGCATAATGCTTTCATCTGCCACTTACTGATGAGAATAAGTCATATTCCACTGTTATCAGGAAATAATGAAGAAAAGAGTCTAATAAGTGAAGGCAGAGGGGGTGGTAGAACGGTGACCTCTAATAACAGGAAAGGAGAATCAGTCATTACCCAGTTGTCTTGCTTTTTCTTCATACAAATTACCCTTACCTAGTCAGAGATACTGGAGAGAAAGAGGAGAACAACAACAACAACAAACAGCAGTTTAAGTGTTCTTAAAGGAAATGCATAGGCTGAGAAATGCTTTGGATTTTGTAATCTGAAATATTTGCAAATATGTAATGAAGTACCTTTACATTGGAGATGGGATCCAAATGTAACAACTAAACTCATTTATGCTCCATATAGACCTGATATAATAACTAGAAGGTGATTTAAACATTTTATTGCATGTGTAGTGTTTTGTGAGCATGTGTGTGTGCATGAAAGTGTGCACACTTGAGCGTACATGAAGGCCAGTGGAGGTTATTAGGTGTCTTGTTCTTTCACTTTCAGCCTTATTCCTTTGAGACAGGGTCTTTTATTGAACCTGGAGTTAGGCTGGTGAACAGAAGAGCGGGGCATCCTCAGCTCCCATTCCCCATGGTGTTAGGATTAGCGGTGGTGCAAAACCATGACCAGTTTCTAAGTGGGTGCTAAAATCCTAACCCAGGGGGCATTGATAGCACACATCTTTAATCCCAGCATTTAGGAGGCAGAGGCTATTAGTTCAAAGCTAGCCTGGTCTACACAGTTGTTTTAGGAGGCTGCCTGTTTTGTTCCTATCTGCTCAGTCCCGAAATAATCACACAGAAACCATATTATTTGCAATACTGTTTGGCCAATAGCTTAAGCCTATTTCTGGCGAACTCATATCTTAAATTAACCCATCTCCATTAATCTGTGTATTGCCACGAGGCCGTGGCTTATCCAGTAACATTCCGGCATCTGTCTCAGGTGGGGCTACATGGCTTCTCCTCACTCTGCCTTCTTTCTTCCAGCTTTCAGTTTAGTTTTCCCTGCCTAGCTAAGTTCTGCCTTGCTATAGGCCAAAGCA
>LOJH01010066.1:0-13042 GCA_001685095.1 Ellobius talpinus
CAGGTGAGTGACGGGCTGGGCCGCACGCCGTCAGCGCTGACGAGGCGCGGGCGGTGACCTGTGACCTTGCGGGCTCCGCGGTCGCCGTGCTGCCGGAAGTGGAATGGCTCCTTCCGCGGGGCGCCCGCTAACAGGAAGCGGCGGAACCCAAGACGGAAGCCGCTCCGACAGCAGAACGAGCGGGTCGAGACGCAGTGCGACAGTTTCCGTTATTGAAAATCCGAGCACGTGACCTAGCAGCCTCGCGACCGACGGGACGGAAACCCTGGCAGGATGGCTTTCCCGAGCCCGGTCCCGGTCAGCTAGCCTCCTTTCCTGCAGGCGGTTTCCATTTGACCAGCCGCACGCACGTAAACACAGCTTCCCTCTGGGCCTGTGAGATGAGCTTTCATCTTTTATCTCGGGGCAGCAGCTGCCCTGGGGCGTGCTGGAGGAGTTCGCCAGCTCGAACCACCCTGCCTCTGATCTGACTAGAGGAGCAGTTTCCTTTTCCAGGCTGGAAACCCAAAGGCCCACCCTGACGGGGCTTTGCCAGTAAGGTGTTCTGCCTGGGAGCAAAGAGTGGGCACACCATGCTCGACTATTTTTAATGCCTGTAACACTGAACAACACTCACTAATCTGTCTTGAGCGGGTCTGTTCCACTTGGGAAATCCCCCCCCCACTTAAAATAGAAGCCACCTATCAAGCAAAAGACAAAACAGACTGAAGTTGTTTTTAAGAACACTGAAAAAAAACAAACAAACCCATCTTTTACCATAAAGCTTGCCAGTGCTGTCCACAGTGAGCAAGAGACTGCTAACGACTGAAGATGGAGTTTCCAGGACTCCTGCTGTAAAAGCTGGATTCTGAGTTTCTGTTGTTTCCGAAAGAACACGGCGCGGGCCCTGAGATCGCTTGTGAAGACAGCTTTGACAGGGGTGCTGCCTAGAGAAGGGCCGAGTCCTGGGCACTATTCTCTCATTTGCTGGCAGACATGCCTCACTATTCCATAGTCTCACTGTAAGCCATCAAAACCCTCGCTCGACTGCCGGACAGAATCTCTTTTAAGAATCAAAACAAAATGTAAGAAACCTTTGTAAGGATAGACGAAAACATGGCAATTGTTTCCTAATTTTAGGGATAAGTTAAAATCACACCCCCCCAAAACAAAACTAACAAAAAACCCAAGTAGAAAATAACTGCCAGGGATAAATGTTGGTCTGGTTGCATACTTCTTTTCTGCTCTAAGAGCAGAGAGCCAACACCAGAGCTTTTCCAGGAAGGTGTGGCTGTCCGGGCCAGAGTGGCATGCTGTCACTTCGCAGCAGGAGACGAGGGACAGCAGCTGCTCCTCCTGTAGCAGCAGGTCGCTGGGTAACAGCACTCTAGTTTGGTAGTCACCTTTTTTATTTACCACGATTTCCAAATTCTCAAAGACTTCATTTTGTCACGACTCTTCTATAGTTAGAGCAGAAACAGTGCACATACGTGTATCTTCCAAGTCCTTCCAGTCGTGGGGATGTCCTCAGCAAGCGCTCTCAGCCCCCAGTCTCCTGCCTCTGCAGCTCAGACCCAGCACACACAGCTACAATCCCGGAGACATCAAAGGGCACCTCATAGGCATCATGTTAAGGACATTCTAATGAGGCTTCTTTTATATAATAACAATAAAATAATGTGGATAAAATTACAGGTTGAAAGTTCGATTTTATTTTAAAATGATAAATAAACCGAGGCATAGTTTGACTATGTACTATTTCAGAAAGGCTTGTGAAGTTAGAGAAACAGTTCAGAGAGGGCTCCAGTCAGACCCAGAAGGATGCCAATCAAACTTGTGACTGGCAGAGACAAGACAGCCTCTTTGATCTTCAGAGGTTTGTAATAGATCTCCACCCTAATTTCTGAGTATCATAAAAACTAAAAAGCACTTTTATTCTGTCATTTTCCCCTTGTAATTTTCTTTTTTTTAAACCGGCAAACAGGACTACTTGTTTTCATGACTTCATTTTTATGAGCACAACAGTTCTGTGTGGATTTACTTAGAGAAGGAAGCCCCAGAGGGAGAGATGTCCAGCAGTCATGCCGTCCACTGAGGCCCGCGTCCGCGTCAATAGGACCTGCATTCTGTGTTAGCACTTCTACAAAGAACCATGAAGAATGCTTGTAGACCCCAAGTAGAGCAGCACAGTCCACATGTATTTGATGTGCGTCCACACCAGGACCCAGCAACAAACAGAATCCCTCTTGGAAATCAAAAGGGATACATGGGGAAAGGAGGCTAATTCCTCCTGTGAGCAGCACACACTATTTTAGTGTGCTCTGAAAGAATTAAAAACCATGACACTGTTGTCATTGAATACTGGCCCACAGTTATATTTTTTCTTTTAACTTGGCTTAAATACATCACGGTTTTCTATTAAAATCTTCAGATCTCTGGGGGTTGATGTTAATTAAGAGTGTATTAAAATTTTTCTTTTCCTCATTAACAATTTCATTAAAATTTTAAAATTTCCCTCAACTGTTACGTTGAAGCCTGATCTGTGTTGCTATGTCCTGTAAAGTGAACCTAATTTTCCACGTGGATAGGGACACCTCAGTGGCCATTTCCAGGGCTGCATTTCCTTCCCTCATGATTCTTGCTGGGTCCTCTTCATTGAGGCTTTCCCCTGAGTCATATATTTACTGGAAAGGCTTCCTAGGAGGGAAAACAAAATCCGATATAAATGAAAGAGCCTTACTTGATCAAAGTCACACAACACTTACTGTCGGCTACACAAGTGTCCCACTAGACAGGGCACTTGTCCTGGATCAGTGGTTAAGCTAGACATAAACAAGTCCACAGATAGGCATTAGACTGTGCTAGTCCCTGCCGTGAGGGTGTTTAACGCAGCTTCAGGCCATATTCCCAGGCTGGTGCTGAGCTCAGGTGGAAGAAATCCATCTTTGAAAGTTCCTTACAAAGGTCATTCTTTTCATCTGCAACCAAACATGACAAAGTTCTCTGGCCAGAAATTAGTATCTCACACCATTACCATACTTTATAAGTCTAGTAATACCTTATGGATATACAAGTAGGAAATACAATTCACTGTGCGTACAAGTGAAGGACAGGAATGAGAACTTGAGACAGCCTCCCTAACTACTACTACAGTATACATAAGGAAGGCTCTATTCAGACGAATGAGAGGACACAAGACATTTAGTAACTGGTATCCTGTCAACTACTTTTGTTTTACCTCAGTTTTTTTCCCCCTTTTTGATGGCCTGGAACTCAAGGAGTTTTGCCTGCCTCTGAGTGCTGGGATTAAAGGACTATGCCACCACTACCACCAGCATACCTAACTCAAATACATAATTTTTGAAGGATAGAAGGAAGCTAGCTTCCTTTTTAAAATTGCCACCCCGTCACTCATTTCCAAATGAATCACAGACTTAAATGCCAGTAAAAGAAAAAGCAATATATAAAGAAGAAAACACAGCTCCATGCTTAACCCTCGCTGCCAACTTGAGCAGATTCAGAAGCACTCAGGAGATGTGGGTGTGTTTGTGAGGGAGAAACTCAACTGAAGGAAGCCCCACCATAAACACCGGTGGTGCTGGAGTTTCACACACACTTCTTGAAGAAGTGAGAATATCTCTTAAGAAATGGCTTTGCACACTGTTCCTACAACAAACTCAGCTCTATGGACACAACTGTGACTCTGCTTCCCATGGCACTTTTCATGACGCTTAAGGCAACGGGGGAAGCAAACAAAATGCTGCCATTTGTGGCAATGTGAATGTCTCTAAGTCCCAATGTTTTTACTGAGGAATCCCACTGATATGTGTGTAATCATGAAAAATAACTTTCTGTGACGCCATTATTCGAGTTTGGTCACACCATTAACAATGACCTCAGCTGAGTGGCACTGTTGTAAAAATACATCTGCCTGAGGTGGTGGCGCACGCCTTTAATCCCAACACTTGGGAAGCAGTGGCAGGTGGATCTCTGAGACCATCAGAAAACACAGATATTTATATAATTCATAACACTAGCAAAATTATAGTTGTGAAGTAGCAACAAAATAATTTTATGGCAGGGGATCACCACATCTGAGTGTCTGTATTAAAGGGTTCCAGCATTAGGAAGGTTGAGGACCAGTACTTTTAAGTATGCCTACTGCTTCTTATTTGCTGTCATTAAGACTATTTGTATTTCTCAGTGTGTTTACAAACCAAAGATATAAGGAATTCTCTCTCTCTCACACACACACACAAATTAATGCTTATCCAAAGATAAGAGGAAGTATCCTATCTTATTATTTGTAAACCATTTTTAGTAAGAGCATAAAATGTAACTTTTAATCAAATTTTGTAATATTTATTTTGACCATCTATATAGTCAAAATAAAAAAATAGGATATTTTTATAGCTTGAAGTTTAATAAAAAAGTCTTAAAATCTAAGCTTTTGTTGTAGTTAAGTATGTCAGGGTAGTCAACAGGAACTATTAATGAATAATATATTCATACAAGAGGATTTCAAGACATTTGTATAAAAAATGGCCTACCACAAGCTTTTTCTCTATTTCCTATGACTTGAAGTTTTAAAAATCAGAGATATTTTAAGAGGTTGGTAGTTATCTTTCCTCCTTCATGTTTATGTATATTCATATAACTTTATCATTGAACAGAATTTTAAAACCCAATGGAGACAAACCAATCAACCCTGTGTTGTCCCCCATGTATATGTTTATATGATAAAGTTTCATGTTTATGCATGTTCATATGTGTTTGGACACCTTGTGTACGTGTGTATCCAGATATGGAGACAGGCTGATGTTGGGTATCTTCCTCATAGTTTTTCTCCTTCTCTACTGAGGCAGCCTGCTCTGCCTCCTGTGTGACGGATGACAAGTAGGCTGCCACATCCTCCCAGCATTTACATGGGTACCAGGATCCACACTCAGGCTGTCCATCCTGTGCTCTCAAAGGAAACCATGAGTGGGTCAAAGGCACAGTCTACAAGGGGCTCAAGGGGAAACAGTTCTACCCACAGCAGAGAGACACAGTTCACATGTCAACAGCAGAATTGACACCTGCAAGTGACAGGTAAGTCTGTCAGCTATCATTAACTTACTTCATGGGTTATTTCATGGGCAAGGACAAACCTTAGCCATCTATAATTTTTCTTGTAGAAAGCAGAATATAATTTGTAATAAAAATTTCCCCATAATAAATTAAGTTAGTAAGCTTTTCAGTAAGAGGATTTTTACCCAGAAGTACTAATGTCTTTATAACTAAATTAATGTCAGCTGGCCATGCCACTTCTAGCTCACTAATACCTGCAGTTTTCTTCCACTGTTTTACAACTTGTAAAATTATAGTCAAATGCTACTTTCAAGATATGTAGACTTATAAGCTGAGCAATGCTGATCTGTGCAGCCTTGGGGACAGTGTAGGAATGAGGTCAGTGACATCACCACCAGGAACCTTTTCTCTGACTCCCAGTGTTCACACCTGGGCTCCTCAGCAGCCTTAGCAGCCAGCTGTTATTCTCCTGGTCTTTGGCTGAGACCTGAGGTGTGTGCAGGACACCTGGCATCCCTAGCAAATGAAGGAAACCAGACCCAGGAGGTACACTGTAGAACAGGTGTTTATACCCTGTGCTCCTTCATATACCTGGCTTCAGGAACAACAGGATTCTTCCTATGTAAAATGTTCTGAGGATGTCTGTTTATACACGGTACATCTGTGTACGTCCAAACTCCCAGATCCACAGGGAACACATCCCACTGACCAGTGGTGTCAGTTGTCCATACCCTTCTATAATGGGGGGGTCATCTGAAAGCCAGTATGGTTATAACAGAGCCCATTTCTCCTCCCCATCCATCGTCAGCTTAACTGCAGGGTGCCACCCTCTCACTTTTGTCTACTGGATTTGGAGGGGATCCAACAGAACTCTTATTTTGAAATGATGTGTTCCATGGAGAACAATTACAAATCTTCCTGAGGACTACTGGAGCTCATGTTCTCTTAAGCTTCCTCCTGCTTATTTGTCACGTACAATGTTCTCCTTCAGGTCTAAGTGTGGTTAAGACTTGAAGAATTCTGTTTTTTTTTTTAAATTAATCTACACATCAACCTCAACTCCCATGTACATAAAATTTTGTGTACAGAGACCTGATACCACAGCTGGGCGGTCACGTAGACAGTGGACTGCTTGCTTGCCTACCATACATGAAGCACTGCATGATGCAGCTCACCCTCAGTTACACAGTAAATTTAAAGCCAGCCTTGGCTACATGAGATACTAGCTTAAAAAAAGGGGGAGGGGGTGATCTGATATAATTTAAATGTTTCCTCTCCACGCTCTTAAAAAAAGTAAAATAACTGCAAATAATTGAGATAACACCTCTTGGTACTTAACAAAACCCGAGGCAAACACACTAACCATGGCACTGTTCTCCTCCCTAACAGCATCATAGTGGAGAATACACATTCCTAGCCCAGAGTGTCCTCAGCTTTCCCAGAGCGTGGTCAGTATCCTTGTCCTGACAGAAGAGGACAGAAAGTCCAGGAAAGGCAGCTCGTCCTTCTGTGGGGCAGGGACTGTCATGGTCTGATCTTAGCTAAAACGTCTCACTCTACCAGTCTCTCCAAGCTAAAAAGTCAGCACTTTGTTCTAGCATTAGGATGTCATTCCAGGACTCTCCAGTGGATGCTAGAAACTGCAGCCAATCTGTGTTCTCCATGTTCTGAGCTTGTTCTTATCTTACCCTCGCTGTGACAGTCTAATGCATAAAAGAGACTACCGTTAACTAAATGAGACACTGCTGTAGCAAAAGTTACATAAGTTGTCATCTTGAAAAATTTCAACTCAGTAGTTAAGAGCATTTGTTGCTCCAGCAGGAACCAGGTTTGATTCCCAGCACTCACATCGCAGCCTAGAACATCTGTAACTCTAGTTCCAGGGGACTTGACAACCTCTTCCGGCCTCCACAGGTACCACTCACACATGAGGCACACAGGCAAAACACTCATATACATAAAAAAGACCCCCATTCTTTTTTTTAATAAAAAATGCAAGAACTTAAAAGAGACTGATTGTTCATGCTCTTCATTCTTAGATTTCTTCCTTTAGCCTCCCTGTAAAGAAGTAGAGGGCCCAGGATGGACTGATGAGGCAAAGCTACTTAGGCCATCTACTGGCCAGAACTCTGCTGTTTACATCACTTTTTATACTTTTATTACTTTCTATAAAAATGCTGAAGAAGTCACTTTCTTTTCCTTGACCTCAATTTTGTCCTCTCTCTTTCATCTTGTCCTGGTAATCCACCATGTTCTCTTTAGCATCCCTCCACAGGCCTGGGGCATGGCAGGAGGGACCCTGCCCTTGATACCACAGTCAAGGCTAAGCAGGCTCCAATTCCTTTTCCCGTAGGCCTTCCTTACTCCCAGGGTCCACACACTTCCCTTTGCTCCGTGTGCTTTTCTTGCTGGGAAATCTCCCCAGCACAGGGGCTTAAAATGCTATCTCCACACCGACAACACTTACACTCCTTTCTGCAGCCTGGACCAATTAAACACCAGGCTCATATATTCAACTGGCCACTCGACATCCCTGCCCTGGAATTCCACAGCTACCACCATGAAGCACACCTTTGCCCAGCACAACAAAGCTCTCCTTTGTTCTTCCAGTTCTCAGAGATTGCCGTGACATGAGCCTCACTGGGTCTTCATGTCAGTGCCCAGAATATCCACACCCAACCGTCCTCCCTGACACTCCACTCAAACCTGTGACCACCTTGGTTAATACCCTGTGGCTCCAGCGCTCCTGGCTTGGCCTTTACAAGACTTCAGACAGCACCGTTCCTCTAAGGTTCAGCACTGCCCATCTCACTGAGCAAAGCTTCCAGGCCGTCCTGTAACTGCTGGAGCCAGGACAGCCTTCAAGTCCCACTGCTCGCCCATGCTCACACCATCCCTGCCACAGCCTCGGGCTGAAGAGCAGGAACTGCCCTGTTAAAGGTCTGTCTCCTCTCCACCTGACCCTCACTTCCTATGACTCGGCTGACTTGAGATGATATTTTAGCAGAAGGTATACCACCATGCCCAGCATCATTTTGTGATTTCCCTGCTTAAAGCATCTGTTGCCATATGGCTGTCTGTCCCTGACAGGAAGGCAGAGGAGGGGCTTCGCTACTCACTGGGGTACATTCAGTGCTGAGGCCGCTGCCCGGTAGTTAGACTCTCAACAGATGTTTGCTGAGGGGATAAAGACGTCAAACAGTTGTCTGGTTGCAGAGTGGAGAGTTCAAGTTACGACTTTCTTTTCTTCTGGAGTACGGCAGGTAATCTCCACAAGACATGGCAATGCCACAGCAATCACAAGAGGCACAAGAAAGGCCTCCATGGTTGAGGGTAGCAGTTCTTCCCCAGAGGAGGGAAGTCACCTGCAATATCTGAAAACTACACAGGCCGCATTTACCCACTGGACAGTCAGACTAAGGATGTGAGGTGGAAGCAAAGCAAGAGGGTTTTTGTTTTGTTTGATTTTGTTTAAGTTTCCTTGAGAGGTTCTGATATCCTTCTGTCAGCACCACAAGGCACAGGAAGGCTCTCAAAAGGCATGTGGTTAAAATATTCAGAGAAGAAAAACAACACATATCTGACCCTTTAAAAACCACATACCTGACTGGGGACTCAAAAATATGGTTGTTTTTTGTTTCTTTTTGTCTTCATGTAAAAGCGCTGCCTAAAAAATGAAATAAATGGTTTACAAAAACTGAAGGTAAAAACAACAGAAACAGTCTCAAACTGTATCCAAGAGCTGGGAGAGGCAGTGGTGGCAGAAGTTTGCAGGTTAGTTGGAATGACAGACATGTATGCAGGAAGTCATCCAGCAAGCCCCTGCTACCAGGGCCCAACAAGCCTTACCACACAGTACATGGAGCACAGAAGGAGGAAGCACACAGGCCAGCCAGGAGGGCCCAGCACACAGCTTCAAGCACTCCAGAAGACTCTGGGGAGTGAGCAGGACAGAGTGAACAGGGCTCCCTTCTCAGGTTTGGGCTGGCTTTTACCTGAGCAACTGGTCTCAAAGGGCTAGGTGAAGGGTATCCAGACACATAATCTGACTGACACAAACCTACAAGAAAAGGAACACTTTTCGTTCCTATTTTAAATTTAAAGCAACGGCCCTATTCGCCAATGTTTTAAGGAAAGTTTCCTGTTGGTATGATGGGATTCCACCCAGCCCACTGAAGGAGTGACAGGGTAGCATTTGCCGTGCTCTAGCCCACGCGTCCCTTCTGCTCTCGTGCTGACATGGACATTAGTTGTAAATACTACATGGGTCGGTTTCTAGACCAGTGCTTTTCCTTATGGCTGCTAATCCCTCTGCTAGCCAGGTGTCCTGTTGGGCTGCCAGAAATGCCACTCTCACACTTGTGTGTGTGTGTGTGTGTGTGTGTGTGTGTGTGTGCGCGCGCGCGCGCGTATGTGCCATATGTATGGGTGTTTGAGTCTGTATCTGAGTTCATTCAAGAGCAGTTCATTCTAGTTTTGGGACAGGGTCTCTCACTGGGACCTTAGTTGGGCTACGGTAGCTGGTTAGTGAGCCCAAAGGATCTGCCCATCTCTGCCTCCCCAGCACAGGACTACAGCATCCACTGCAATGTCCTGCTTTCATGTCCACACTGAGAGCAGAAAGCAGGTCTTGAGCAAGCACTTTCCTAACTGTGCGTCTCCTCGGCCCCACCCTAACAGTTCTGAGACACTGGTGGGTCAGTAACTTACAGCTTGCTGCTGGGCGAAGGAGCACACCTGAGGGGCGGTATAGGGTGACCATGCTGGAGGAGGGGAGGAGGGGACCACAAAGGTCTGCTTCATTTTGTTTGTAAACACAGCCTTGAGTCTTCATCAAATACAGAGCAGAGGAGTAATTTTGAGAAAACTATATTAAATTGTGTCTATATTGTCTAGCTCCAACTAGGTTGAAGAAGGCTATTGTCTGACCTAAATGAGATTATCTTTAACTATACTTAACTTTGAAATGCTGCCTGATTGACTTTTAGCATGTTGACGGAATGTTAACATGCCATTATTTTAATTCCTTTAAGTCTCATCTCTTTCTTATAAGGGAAAACCAAGGCAGATGTTGGGGTTCAGTTCTGACCTTCCTAGAAGAACAAGGCTAACTCAGGCCATGGAAGTCAGCCAAAGCTGGACCATTCACAGTCAAGCATCAGTTAGAAGACAATGTTAAAACAAACTCTTTCTATCTAATAAGGATGAGTTGGGCATGACAGCACAATCATGGAATCCCAGAACTCAGGAGGCTGGGAGTTTGTAGCCAGCTGGAACTACCTAGCAAATTATAGGCTGGCTTTGACTACTATAGTTGAGTCTCTGTCTCAAAAACCCAAAGGGGGAACAAAAAACACCTAAAGTTTCAGTCTTAAACACCAAGAGACTCTGCCTGGCAGACCTGCTATCTAAAACAGAAGCGTGCATTGGTGCTGCCAGCACCCAGGGTGTTTGGAGGAAGGATTTACAGAGCTGCCCCAGCAAATGGGCTGTCACAGTTGCTCTCTAGGGCTCCTGTCTATACTTATCCAGTTCCACCCAGGCGTATTCTAAGAACCAGTACAGTCTATAAGTTGTTTTGAAGACCATAACTTACACAGGTTAAAGGTGTCCAGACTATTAAAAAGGTGCCTATGATGGACACAACCTACTCAGTAAAAATGACCAACTCACACCCAGCAACATAAAGGTCAATATTAGGGGTGGTTTGATTTTGTGCTCAAGACAGAGTCACACTATGCTGCCTAGGCTGGTGTCACTCTCCTGCTTCAGCCCTTAATTAAGTAGCTTTGACTATAGACATGGAGAAGATCTACACATGACTCTGAATTGTGGGCTATTAAGACGTTTTCCTCTTCATCTCAGAGTAACTATGATCATTGATGGAAAGGTGTCTAAATAAGGGTTAAAGATGAAACCCTCCACAGTTCTCTGCCGCACTGCCAACATCCTTCTATTCTTGGCTCATTTGTACCTCAGCTACCGCCTCCTGGGTGTCTCGGCAATGCTTTGAGTCACAAGCACACATGGTGAGCAGCATGTCTCTCGCTGTACTTTGTTTACTGGCTACAGAGATGATGTGTATAAGGATTGGAGATGAGCAAACTGCCATTTCATTGGTAATCTTAGACTTTCCTAAGACTAAGTAAACTGAGGAACAAGCAGTTAAGTCACACCCAGAGCGAGCATGTAAGGCGTGTGTAGGGGGGATGTCATTTCCTTACAGCGCCATCTTTGCCGAGTATATATTCCTTAAGGAAACAATTACAAAGTGTGAAAAACTTTAAGAGGTTAACATCAAGGTCTCTGGAGAGGTGTCTGTACCTGGAGAGCCTTTGAACTGTGAGCATTCCTTCTTAATGTGTCCTTCTCTTCCACAAAGGAAACAACGTTTTTCTCTTACATCTTTGTCATCCTGTCTCTTCCATTTTTCCACTGGTGTTCTGAGAATCTTCTCCCGCCCCAGGTCCACAACTGCCCTCGCTGGCTTTGCTTTCACAGCTGCACACTGTGTGGGCTTATCTTCTTTTGTTGACACTTCCTTTTCTGTGTACTTGTTCTGAATTTCTTTGTCCTCTTTGCTCCGTTTTTCTTTGCTCCCAGAGTATCTTTGGTTTGGGGTATCTTCCTGGTCTCGCCGTCGCCTCACTCTATGGAAGATAAGATACTAATAGGAAAAGTGTCTACAGAAACTGACCAAGTTACATCCACATGTAGAGACAACCAGGACCAGAGTGTGAACAGGAAACCTTGAATTTGACAAGTTTGGCTTTTGCAGTTCTTCAGCATCCAAACCCACAGCTGCCCAAGTCCTTACAGAACATGGTGTACTATAAGCACAACCCACATACCCCCTCTGACAGTTACACCGTACCACAGAGTGAACAACCAGAAACCCAAATCTGTATATGTTCAACCCAGATGCACTAGACTCCATACAGCCTGTTTGCAGTTGGCACGGAGCCTGTCTGTCACAGTGCCAGTGCTTTACTGCTGAGACCAGGCCTTGGGCCCAGTCCCTGCCTGGACACAATCATGCCTGTGCTGCTGTGCTGACCAGCCTTCTGATGTATTCGCTTTCACTAAGCAGTGACAATTTGAACTGTAAAATTTGAATTTCACAGAAAACTTTTAACCATGATTTTAAAGAGGTTTATCTTAAAAAGTGTCAGTCACTTTTATTTTAGTTTTTAGAAGTGATTTTATTTTCTGTATATGTATGTGTACCATACATATGCCAGTGTCCACAGAGGCCCTGGAATTGGCGTTACAGGTGGCTATGAACCATGAGATGCAGGTGCTAAGGATAGCACTAGGATCTTTTGCATGAACAGTAAGTGCTCTTAACTACTGAGTCATCTCTTTAGCCTCATTGACTTTATTTTTTGAGACAATGTCACATATAGCCCAGGATGACTTCATACCCTCTTTGTAGCTAAGGCTGGCCTTGAGATCCTGATTTTCTTGCCTCAGCCTCCCAAGTGCAGAAAGTACTGGTAAATGGCACCCAGGTATCAAGATCATTTCTTTCTGCCCTACTGATCACTAGTCTGTAAATTCCAGATTGTGACCTCCTTTGCTTAAGTGTATTCTGAAATGGGAACAGCACTGTCAGCCAGGAGAACAATGACTCAAGCAGACTGTAGAAAACACGCCTGCTTCTCACTGCACCATCATCAGGTGACAGCACGGTGCCTGAGCACTTGATCTGCTCCAGGTAATTGGTAATAATTAACTTAGGGCCAGCACCCGGCGTGGAGGGACGATGGCCGTCCTCACGTAAGCGGCCTCAGCATCTGCACTCACAGCCACATTTGGATCACTGCATTTTCATTTTTTTATAAGAGTTCTGATGCCCTCTCCTGCTTTTTTTTTAAGATTTTATTTATTATGTAAACAGTATTCTGTTTGCATGTGTGTCTGCAGGCCAGAAGAGGGCGCCAGATCCCATTATAGATGGTTGTGAGCCACCATGTGGTTGCTGGGAATTGAA
>LOJH01010066.1:13124-27816 GCA_001685095.1 Ellobius talpinus
TGTGAGCCACCATGTGGTTGCTGGGAATTGAACTCATGATCTCTGGAAGAGCAGACAGTGCTCTTAACCTCTGAGCCATCTTTCCAGCCCTGAATTTTCATTTTTTTTTTAAAAAAAGATCTTAAATTTATATGAAAAAATGCTCCATTTCAGAGGCTTATTTGATTTTTCCTGTACGGCACAACAAGGAGATAAAATGAGGCTGCCCCTCTGGACAGGTGCTTACTTTCTCCTCATGGGACAGTCCTTCATGAAGTGTCCGATTTTTCCACAAATTCGGCAACACCTGTCATTTGGAGCCAGTTCTCCCTCAGTTAGGACATCTGGATCAAAAAAGTATTCCTACAAGAATACAGCTGTGTAAAAGAAACTGCGAACAAGATCACGGCACAGCAGAGACCCATGCGAGAACAGATTGGTTTGTTAATATTGGTACTGCTCATCCCAAAAAAACCTTACAGCCAGTGAGAGGCATAGCTGATAGACTGACCTAAACCTATTTCTTTTATTTCTTGAAGTTGGAGGACACTGACAACACATACACACAAGTGGCTTCAACACAAAAGGAGAAGCCAAGGCCACATAGAGGGCATCAGGAAAAGAAACGACAATGAACTGAGGAACATAGTCGACATCGAGGCAAAGTGAGGAGCTGCACGCTAGTACTGGTGCTGCTGCTGTGTGGCTTAAGAGAAAGAAACGGAGGGGCTGCTTTGGTGGCTGCTGAAGGAGTCTGGGATGCTGCACTGCACCTGCACACTCACTGAAGAAAGCACCTATCTGAACAGACTGTGCGGGTGAAGGAGTTCTTCAACAAGCATGAGAAGGACCACTATATATGTCTAGAGAGTAAAATCCGGCATGAGCCTAACAATGATACACTCAAAGTACCTCTACGCCCACATGGAAAAGTTGCATCAGTCTTCCTGGGGGTGGGGGTGGGAAGGAATGGGAAGCTGCTGTTCAAAGGGGATAAAGTTCTGGATAGAGAGAAAAGGAGTATAGGCCTGGGGAGACCTGTTGCCAAGTAGGGGCTACAGTCAATAATATGTATTTCAAAATAACTGCATATATTTCAAATGCCACACTACAAAATGACACTGGAGAAGACAGATTTGCTAAGCAGCTTGACTGAACCATCCCTTACTACACACTTTTAGTGACTAAGACGTGCACCTTATTAGTGACTAAGACGTGCACCTTATTAGTGACTAAGACGTGCACCTTATTAGTGACTAAGATGTGCACCTTATTAGTGACTAAGATGTGCACCTTATTAGTGACTAAGATGTGCACCTTATTGGCTTTCTAGCATTTCCACAGAAACTCACCATTTTTGAGGGGTAGTCCTTTGGAAATCCTTTTACTGGAATTCCAAATACTCTTCTACCATTGATAAAAGCTTTCATTATAAAATTTGTCACTATAAAGAAAAAAGTAAAAATTCAATTACATGCATTAAGAGAACAAGAGATGCCATCAAGTTTACAAACAAGAGTAACTTACTTTTCCTTGATAATCCAGCACCAAGATTATGATTCAAATCAAAAGGATCTGAGTAAGGAAAATGAGACAAAAAGATAATAAAGTAGGACATATAGCACCATCCATCGCATAGCCTAGGTCCACACAACAAGAAGAAAGCATCACCTCGTCGCTGAGTAGTAAGAGGTGTGCTTGGCTAAGCAACAGAGAAGCCCAAATAGAAGGCAAGGCCCCCAAAGCATTGCTTAGAAAAGACCGCTGTGTCATCTTTACCATCTTTATAAGTCCTTCATATTACACAGGTTGACCACTTCTGGAAAAAGTACTGAGAAGACTCATTAACCAGGTGACATAATGATGTCCGTTTGTGTTCATGTTAGGAGTCACAAGCATAAATGAACAAACCAAGGGTGGGTAAAAGACCTGAGTAGGAATCACGAGAACACGAACAGCAGGTACCGTGGTGGATGGATGCAGGGAGGCAGGTGTGACAGGCATGGCTGTGAGGAACTGCACTATAAAACAGTGCTACTAAGCATTGCTTCTAAACTAAATAGTATTTTATAGATGATTTAAAATGCTATATATACATTACTAATGATCTGGTCATCATATGAAGATAGATATCATTTTCTCCCTGCCTAAGACAGTACTGAAGAAGGCAAAGGAAGCCCTCCCCAGGGACCTGAAGGAGCACATATGCACAGCAGGAGGAGGATCCAGAGAAGCGAGGCACCAAGAGTCTGCCGGCCATGCTGCCAGGGAGCAAGCACCAAGTTGGGGAATGACATCAGATGTTCCCATCAGCTGGAGCACAGAGCCCTTCCTTTGCGCTTCTCTTGTAATAAGTGCAATGAGACTATCATCCCAGTTAGACCAGTCTTGCTCTCTTCTGTTGTGTGTGTGTATGCGCGTGTATGTATGAGTGTGTGTTGTACTTTGGTTGTCTGCTGTAACTCTAGCGCTTGAGAAGCTGCAGCACTGCTCTGGGGTGGTAGGTCTGTCTCTCAGTGCTGAGATTACAGATATGGGCTACCATGCTCTCAATTCACTTAGAACGCTAAACAACAAAAGACATGGTAATAAGATCCCTTCCCCACTAATTCTGCTTTGACAGAAGCATCCAAAATGCTAAATCCCCACCCACAGCCCAGGCTGAAGTGCACAGCCCTACATCCGACACTACCCAAAGAAATGAAGGAATCATAAAGTCTACACACCATCTAGATATCAGTGCACAGTAAGAAAATGGATCCCATGAGACCAAGAAGACATTTCCTTGCCACTTCCTAGCTCATTAAAGCATTTAACCTTCATTTTGTTTTTAATAATTAAATTCCTATCAGTTATGAACAACTAACTATAAACATCAATGGCTCCAATGGATTCCTTGAGTTCAGTGGGGTGACCTGATCCAACAGCCTCAGCTTCCCAAGCGCTGGAGTCACAGGTCTGAGCACCAGGCCCAGCTGGAAAATGCCTTCCCCTTGGTCGGCACTGGCAAATGGCGACAGGAAGCAGAGATCCAAAAATTCATTTCTAGTGGCATTCTCCAGCCTTTAGCAAAGTTTTATTTTTATTTTAGTCTTAAATTATTTTAACTTTAATATAAAAAACCCTTGCAAATACATAAAGAAAACCACACACTGAAATTAAGCAGACTCCAAGCCTATACAACTCAATGCATCTCTCTATACAGTTAGATTAGGCATTCTTCAGGTCAGAAGCTGTGGAAATCTACATTAGATTTTAAACATTAAGTATTAAATGTCTCATGCACTTGCTTACCCATGACCAAAAACAAAACAAACAAAATCCATATCAGAATTAGAACTAGAAAAACAATTCGTCTCAGGTTTAAACATCCCACTACCTTGAGACTGCCTCGTGTCTACTGCTGCCCTGCGCTCTCACGTGGGTCCGACATTAGTGGAAGGTTATTCTGCTGAACAAAGACTTCTGAACTCATGGCCTCACCTGGAGGCACTAGGAACTTAAAATGAACCTGTAGGGTGGTATGGGCTGCAACAGGGCTGCTGCACTGCACACTATGGGCAGTGGTTCAGTGACTGCCCCACAGAAGCTGTGTTGCCGGAAGAGCCAGGAGGGGCTCATGGTTTAGAGTCGACGTCCAACTTGAAAGGCTCTGTACATCACCCTTCAAACTTGATAAGCCAACAGCTCACTTCTAATTTGACTTCATTCATACCTTCAATAACGATGTATTTTGAGGTCCACTGTTTCTTAAAAGTCGTAAGCAGACATTTTCTTCTGATGCTGATTACATGCTCCTTAAAATCAAACTCCTCTGTGTAGAAGCGGAGAAGTCCCAACCACAGCTGCCCAACAGATTCTGTATTTTTTCCATATTCTGGCCAACAAGTGGGCTAGAGAGAGAAGGAAACAAGAGGTACCACTCCATTACAAAGTGGTAACAGCAGTATATCTTTGCACTCCAGGCGGACAATCTGGATTAGTTAACTGGCTTACATACACAAAATGTAATAAGTTCTCATTCACATTTTTTTATTTTGTTTTGTTTTTTTGAGACAGAGTTTCTCTGTGTAGCTTGGCTGTCTTGGATCTCACTTTGTAGACCAAGATGGCATGGAACTCACAGAGATCCACCTGCCTCTGCCTCCCAAGCGCTGGGATTAAAGGTGTGCACTACCACACCTGGCTTTCTTTTATGTTTTAAAACAGCATTTACATGAGTCTATTAACCGCTACTCCAACTTGGACGTAGAGACAATTCAAGAGTTTTCAACAATTTATCATCTCAGAATATGAAGGTGGGAGAATCTGTGAAGAAGCTTAAGAGCTGTGCAGTCAGCAGGACAGAACTCAGTGCAAATCTACAAAGTCTCAGGAAGAATAATCATGCAACAAAAATGAGTTCCCTTGGAAGAGTTACTCCCAAGAGCCAGTGGACAGTGATGAAATTCTGGGTGCAGTGCCTGTAAATGCACTTAGCTTAATAAAGGAGAACACTCAAGAATGTCTTCACTGTTGTAACAGACAGACGTCAACTTTACACCATGGTCATCTACAGCACAGAGCAGGACAACTTTTAGCCAAATCTTTACCTTAAAATACTCACCAGTTCATCTATTTGATCAAAAAAGTAAATATTCCAGCCATCAACAAGTATTTCTGGTTTCTTTTCACCTTTGTATATCTGAAATTAATTTAAAAAGTATTAGTATAGAATGAAAAACTAATGGTGTTGATACCAACACACCTAGGAAAAAGTTGGAAACTTAACTACAGAACTACAGCACGCTAGCAGAGGCAGAGGCTCAGAGACAGCCCAGTTCTGCAGAGGACAAAGGCCCTGTGGGTACCTCCTGGAGCACAGGGATGACAGGTGGAGACCTCTGCTGAAGGAAGTATAGCACCATAAGAGTGTAGGCATAGGATGACAAGCTGCCTCTGGACGCGTCACCGATGTCACACATCTAGAGGGAGGAGACAGCACTGTAAATGCCATTTCTACACAGCTCGCAGTCACCAGCACCACTACCTCATCTGAGGAACTAATACAAAAATCATATTTTCAAAATGAAAATGTCAACTAAAGCAACCAACCCAACCTAAATCAAACTGAACTCAAGAAAGTAGTGGACTGTTAGTCACAACAGGGTTATTATGAAAAACTAAAACACATCAATACTGGATGTGGTGGCTCATGCCTTTAATCCTAGTACTTGGGAGGCAGAAGCAGGAGGATCTATCTCTGTGAGTTTGAGACCAGACTGATCTGTACAGTGAGTTCCAATCTAGCCCACTGTGTGTGCAAGGTGGGAGTGTCACACTTACACTTTCAAAAGGATTTGAAAATACAGAACAATTTCCAACTAAGCCACAAGCAGCAGCACCCACCTTTGTAAACACTTTCATGGTGTAGCACAAATATTTCACTCTGGGGTCAATGGCTGAGTATGCAGATAAGAGTCTTGTGTTATGAAGAGCCTGTTGGAAAGGAAAGGGCACCCTGAGGCTTGAAAACATTCTGACCTAGAAAGGTTCACACTGCAACACAGTTTAGATAACAACAAATACATGCAACTTCTGATTTCATTAATAAATCTTTAGGCTGCATAAACTGAAAAAAAAGCGCCATTTAAATAAACAAGCATGTTACTAGGTGTGGTTGTTGTGATTTAGAAAAAGGCAGCATGTGAGAGAAAGATGCCCTGCGACAGAGTTCACAGGAGGGGTTTTTATTAGGGGAAAGGGAATGAAAAAGGAGGGGGAGACGGACCTCTGGGGACAGGAGTGGCAGAAGAGAAGAGAGCAGAGGAGAGAGACAGAGACGGCAGGTGGGTAGGTCCTCTGAAAAGAGAATGTAGCTATTGTGCACAGGTGGTGCTCTTAGTGGCTACAGCTGAGGACGCATACCCCAAGGTCAGGACAGTACAGATGTCTAAATACTAACAGTGGTGATATAGGCCTGCCATCCTAGCACTCAGAAGATGGAGGCAGAAACAAAATAAGGAGTTTCCTCTAAGCAGATGTAAGACTTTCCCTTTCCCTGTGGCGTCGTTTGAGTCAAATGCTCTCAGGCCCCACTGGGTCTGGGAGCAGCCATGTGTGAGGCCAACGAGGAGGGACACAGCACACAAACCAAATCACAGTCAAGTTCAAGCCAGGGAGACAAACCTGCTACTCTGACCTCATCTGAAGTGCATCTTCTCTTGGGCTTATGTGTGTGCGCACGCGCACACACACTCTCTCTCTCTCTCTGATGCACACATACACATGCACACATGCAAACTCTCACACTGAAACTGATGAGCATTTGACCAACTCCCTGACAACAGGGTAGGGATGGAAGGAGTGTAGGCAAATGCCCTACTACTGAGCTACACTCTTAGCTTGTATGGGTACGAATAGCTACTGAATTCTCCACAGCCCCAGCCTCAGAATACTACCAGACACACATCAAGCACCCAAATAATTCCCAAAGACAGAGTAAAACAAGGGCAGAGAGCTGCCTCAGCTACTGGGGTTAAGGCCGAGCAGCCAAACAGCTGGGGTAAGGAAGATGAAACGAATGTCTCATTTCACTGATTTACTTATTTTTAAAGAGACACTCATTCCTCTTGATCTCTCTAAAGAAAATGCCTGAAACACCAGGCACAGTAATGTCTGTTTGTAATCTTAGTACTTGTGGGGTGGAGCCAGGAAGACCAGAAGTTCAAGGTCATGGCTAGCCTCAGCACTGTGAAACCCAGTCTCAACCCCCCACTCCCAGCCCCTGCAAAAACAAAGGCTGGATGGGAGGAAGCAAGCAAACAGGAAGCTTTAAAAAAAAGTACTCAAGAAGGAACCAAACTAGGAGGTTTACTACATGTCAAGTGAGAGGTCAGACTGGGGTAGGTTAGTCTTTGAGACTCTTAAAAAAATGAAAGAAAGAAAACTAGGCTGGCCAAACCCTAGGAATCTTACCAGTGTGTTATACAAGCTGATGTCGACCTCTAGACCACTTCTTAGATGGAAGAACTTCACAATGGGCACCTTGGCTGTTGTGATGGGCAGGATGTTCCTCAGGCCTAAGAGGGAGTAAGACACAGGATTACACACACTGGGCAGAGGTATTCTCATGCCGGTGGCTCCATGATAAACAAAACCTGACTTGAGCTGCCCCACTGAATTCATCACAACTAATCAACAAAGTTTGCTATGAATAACTAACTGTCTTCATCTATTAAACACACTGATATTTGAATCATAAGAACCAAAAAGTCCACTGTCCTTCACAAACCAACTGACCCATGAGAAGCTGCAAGTGTGTGTGTCCTGGGTGGGGGGGCATTTCCATAGAGGAGCTACTGGAGCTCACATTCATGAGTCCCACTACCCTGTCCATCTGGTTACTGTGTCCATGCTTGACACAGTGGTCACCACAGAGCTAGAAACAACAGCTGGAAAGGAAGGAATGACTTTCAGTAGAGCTACACTTTGGAACTCTGAAGTAGGGGAGTGGAGGGCATTTACCTGTCAAGGAAAGTGGCACAAAAAGGCTTCAGGGCCCTTCCATGGCCCTGTGTGGACTGGAAGATGGACTTGAGGGAAAGGAAAATGTGTGATAAGAAACAGGAGGAAACTGAGAAGAATTATCCTTGAGGACAAAGCAGCCAATGAGCAGGCGTAAGTACTGGAGAATCGTGGACCACAGAGTTGAACCAAGTTCCTGGTGAACAACAACCAGAGGCACAGGGATAGAGGCAGGGTGACTCCTCTATAGAAATGACTGTACAGAGTAATTTCTGTCCTAACAACAACCACTGAACATGGTTTGTCTTACAAAATATACACTGAGGATGCTTAGGACAGGACAGTCTACCTCAACCCAGGTGATCAGAAGAATGAGAACAAGCAAGGGTGAGTTTACAGCCATCGTCAAAGTCCAGCTCAGTCCTGAAAATTAAAAACTGTCAAATCCAGGAACTTTGATTTCTTTGCATAATCTGAGAATCCAAACAAAACTAATCTTTAGAGATGGACTCTTACTTGAAGAAAGTATCTTCTCAATATACATAAGAAATTGTATTTTTATGTGTGTGCACACCCATGAGTGTGTCCACAAGAACAGGGGCCATGTTGTTCACCCTCATTCTTTACTATTAGAACACAAGTTTAAGAGATTAAATTAATGTTTAAAGAAAGTATTGTGTCAAGTGTGGTAGCTTGCACTTGCAATCCTAGGCAGTCAGGAGGCTGAGGCAAGAGTTTTGAGTTCAAGGCTATATTAGACCCTGTCTCAAAAACAAGAACTCCTCCCAAACAAACTCAACCAAAACTAACCAATTAATCAATTAACCACTCCACCCAGCAAACAGCCAGGCATGATGGTGCATATCCATATTCCCAGAGTGAGTTTGAGGCTAGCCTGGGTTACATGTTTAAGACAGAGCTAATATTGGACTTCAGTGGTTGGAAGAGTGCTTGCCTCTGATAATCAAGGCCTCAGACTCTATCCCCACCAACAGACAAGCAAGCAAACAAACATACACTTTCACTATTTGGGTCCACAGCTGCCCCCAAGAGCATTTCTGGTTTGTATGTCATTACACATTCTATGGCTCTAACTATTGGAAACTACCTACAACAGTCTTCTAGATCTGTGATGATAATGAAGCTATGTTAAGCATCTTGTTTACAGTTCAGTTTGTTGTGCAGAAGGGGATGCAAAGTCAATTCACGAGGTCTGTATGCTCTTTACCATATGTCACGGGCTTTCAGCAACATCTACAGTTGGATTCACATGTAAGGCAAAATGACTTAAATCTCTCACCTGCCTTGAATATGTTTTGACCAAAACAAGATAATTAGCATCACCCACACAGGCATTACTACCAGTTCTCTTCTCTATTAGACTATAGAACATTTTAATGACACTAACATTACATATATTTACAAATGAGAAGGCATACTTTCTCATTGGCACGAATAAATTCTAAGTATATATAACACACACAAAAAAAGGACTTTTAAAAAATGTGTAGTTACCTGAATGCTTTCTGAGGACTCTCGCCAGTTCCTCAATAGTTCTTACACAGTCTAACCCCTGCAGCAAAGGCACAAAAAAAATGAAAGCTAAATCAGAAAACAAGCTGGTCTGTTGGCACATACCTGTAATCTTAGCTACTTGGGAGACTGAGATAAGACAGTCAACAATTATAGGGCTGTCTGGGCTGCATAGTAAGTTCAAAGCCAGCCTGGGTAACTTAGTAAGACTCAGGGGAAGGACTGGGGATGGAACTCAGTGCTAGCTAGAGTGCTTCTCTAGCTCGTGTGAGGCTCTAGGTCAGACCCAAAGCAAAGCAGTAGCAAGCAGGAGGCAAGGTCCTGCACTGTGACAGTTTCTATCCCCTTCAGAGACAGGGAGGGGCATTTCAAACCATTTTCCTTCTGATTTTTATTTGTGTGCACACACATGCCAGGACTTTACATGTGTGACTGAGAGCATGCATGTCAGAAAACAACTTTTCAAGAGTCAGCTTCTTTTCCCACTGTGGGATTCAGGCACTGAACTTGAGTCATCAGAGTTGGCACTGACGAACTTTTAACCTGCTGAGCTGTCTCATCAATTTCAGATGGTTTTTATGTCCCTTTCAGTGGAATGTCAATTACTATACACACAAAACACCCTAAAGATATGCAAACCTCTAAACATGTCTTCATTGCTTTTGGATGTACAACAAAAACCAAAATCAGAACTTCAAAAGTTCTTTGAACCATGAGAACGTTCTCACTTGGAAGAGTACCTTAGGTATGCATATGCATGAGGGCTTCTGGACTTTGTCTCATTTATGCTGGCCGATCTGCACACAGTTTAATTGAGAACTGATGGCTTGCTGTGGACAGTGAGTTCAGGTTACTAGTCCCCTGTAGGACTAGTCAAAATTAAAGTCATACAATAATCTGGATGGTATTTTGGCCAAGTCATACTTCATGTTTGTGTTGTTTTCCAGACCAAGTCCCTCTGTGCAGCCCAAGCTGATCTCAGATTCAAGGCCTTCCTGTCTGTGGGATGCAAGCACATACCACTGTGCTTGTGATCCCTGTCTGCGTGAGTTCTTCTGGTTTACAGACCCTACGACATATTTAGGGCTTCAGAAATACTGTCAAAAGTAGTGTCTAAAACACATTAATGACAGTCAACATTGAGGAGACACAGCAGGTCAGTCCATATGGTAGACCTAATCTCCCTTTACACCAGCACCAAACTCCAGGCAGTGAAAAACTTCCTTAAAGAAATGGATGAGAATAACAAAAAATTTGAAGAAATGATTAAATCCATAAAAGATACCCTAGGAAACCAAGAAAAAATAATCAAACAGATAATGGAAACAGTTCAAGACTTGAAAACAAAAAATGGAGGCAATGAAGAAAACAAAAACCAAGGGCCAAACCTACTTTGGGCTATTTTTCTGGAGTCAGAGACGCCCTGGAATGCAGGCTCAGAACAAAAAGATGGACAGAGCTCCTGAGCAGCAGCAGTGCAGCAGCAAAGCAACAGCATCTATGCCACCATCGTTCCCAAAGAGGGTGACTCAGGGCACGGCCCTGCCTGGGACGCTAAGGCACTTCTCAGACTGTGATCAGAGAGAGAGCACAAACAGGACTAGGGGTGGCAGGGTGCTAATAAAACAGTGAAAATAGGCTGTTAGAGTGGCACCAAGGCACAGGCCATAACCCCAGGATTCAGAGACCGAGGCAGGAGGATCCAGACTAGCCTGAACTAGACAGCAGACCCCCATCTTCAAAAGGAGGGAGGACGTCAACAACAACAAACCAGGCTCTAAGCTGGATTTCAGAATAAGGCTTGTACTGTGCTGTCTCTGCACACACGATCCAAGCCACCCAAGAGAGAACTTCCCAAAGCAACAGGGGGAACAGAAATTATTACTGCCTACCAAAATACACGTTTCGTACTGATAAGACCAACTCTGTCTCAAATCTAGGTTCTGTACTGTGAAGTCAGTACTCACCATGTATAAGCAAACCAACACCATAGTCAACTCTAGGAGGATGGGTGTGCTGGTCTAGTGGCTAAGCAAACGGGTACTGGTGAAGGCAGAAGACGGTCTGGCTCCACAGCATCCAGAATGATCTGTACTATGCGGGAAAGCCCCTTCAAAGCTATCTAGCCAATGTGCCTGCTCTTTTTTTTTCTATACAGCCCAGGCTGACCTTGAACTTCTAGCAGTCCTCCTTCATCAGGCTCCCAGGTGCTGGGATCACAGGTGTGCACCACCCATGCCCAGCCAGAGCTTTCTACTCTTCACATCCCCTCCAAGCGGGCCAGTGCAGGTGTCAGAGGCTGTGCTGTGTGGTGCACTGCATGTGGAATGCCCCGGCACATTCCAGATGCCTCACAATTCTGCCAGTGAGGACGGCGCTAACCACATGTTCACAGCGCATGTGTGTTCACGTGGCAACCGTACCTCAGCAGTTTCATGTCCGTTAATTGTCATACAGACGTCAAGGTCACTCTGTTTGAACCCAAATCCATTTTTGGAGGAGCCAAACAAGCTCAACTTAGTTCCTGTTAGGGACAGATGACAAGTAATAGCTCATTACCTGAGTACATTTAATTGTTGTTTTAATGAATCCAAAATACCAATTGCTAACTATCCTATCTCATAGTTAAGGTCTTCAAATGTTTTTATGATATTTATTTAGTTATTTACTGTGTCCATGTGTGCATGTGGAAGGCAGAGGACAATACGTAGGAGCTGGTTTTTCCTTCTACCATGTGGGTCCTGAACTCAGGGCATCAGGCTTGACATCAAGGTCATTTATCTGTTGAGCCGTCTTGCCAGCCCCAATGTCTTTTTAACTACACATTTATTCTTAATGATTCCCTCATTTACTTAAAAACACATGCTGTATATGACATGAAAGATTAGTGGATACCACTTTATACCAAAATGCAAGGATGTTTCAAGGAAAAATGTGGACCATTTACTACGGTAAGAGCAATGCTTGCAGTGCGCCTTAAAAGACTGACTCTCCCCTCTGTGTGTGTCTACATACTCTAATCATATGTCCGCAGAGACCAGCGGTGCCAGATCCCCTGAAGTTGGTCTGCAAGAGCAGCATGTGCTCCTAATGGCTAAGCCAGCTCTCTAGCTCCTGGAAAGACGTGGGACTGACTCCCCTCACGTGTGTTGGGTGATCTGCACTGTTGTAAACCATGTGTGGTGGACCAAAGCCCACCCCAGACATACAGACTACCTCGCCTCTGACCCTGCCCACCACAAGGTTTTCCAGTCGCTGCTGCAGTTAATGTGCCTGTGATACACGTGATCGTTCATTACCTTTCCTTTCCTAAACATAAAAAGCTACTCACCTGGAAAGTCCTGTTTTATGAAACTTTCTAGATTTTGCCGGATATGTTCGCGAGCCTGATCGTCTACAAGAGTTGGAGAAAAATCCTCTGTTTGAAAACAAATAGACACAAATGAGTAGGGAGTGGTTTAAAAGAGGAAAAAGAGTTGAAATTGCTAGAAAACCTGAAAAGATAGTTTTGAAAAAAAGAAAACTTAGAAGCTTCAAAAACTAGATTTGATGCCTTCTCAGCAGACAGTTCTAGCAATAAAAAGCAGACGAATAGCATCTGTCAAGCTAGGCCTGTGGGACACAGATGTAATGCCAAGCAGAGGGAGGGAGAGGAGAGGGTAACTGCAGGGTCCACAGCAGCCAGGGCCACTCAGGGAGACCCTGCCTCAGGAAGTCTATCCCGGAGAACTGCCCTCGAGACGGAAGCTAACTGGGACAGGGGCTCAAAACCTGAGTTGATAGAATCCTCTAGAATTCCAACAGAAATGTCTGTGGGCTGCTTTGTTTTTAACTGGGAGCCTGGTTTTCTTTTTAATTATCTGAAAAAAGTTTAACAAAATGAAAATGTCATTGATAGCTGGACAATCCTGGGTATTTGGGAGGTTAAGATGGAGGAGCATTGCATGAATTCAAGAATTCAGTAACACGATGAAACCGTATCAGAGAGGGAAGGCAAGATTAAGCTGGGCATGACAGCCCTGCCTGTAATCCTAGCGCCCTGGAGGCAAAGGCAGGAGGTCAGCGAGTTCAGTGGCAGCTTCAGTTACAGACAAGGCCATAGGGGAAGCTCCTTAAAATGTCAATGTGGAGTACTGAGTACATCCAGTCTAAGCAGCAGCCGGCTTCTTGTGGAAATAGAAACTAAGACTTCTCTTGATACCAGTGCTTCCCCAAACGACTGTTCCTTAAAGAGCTTGCACGAGGGCTATTCATTAGTGTTCACTGAAAAGTGTGCTTTCTCTCAAGGCTCTGGGACCGTCCCAGAGACGGGAGAGCCCGAGGTTCCAGAATATCAGATCAAAGCAGTGTCTTGTGAACCCACAGCGGCTGAGGCTGCCTGCATGAAATGTAGCAGTCAAAATTCCAGCGTGGACGGGCTAAGGAGCCCTCACGCTAACTGAGGAGCTATGACAGCTGATGGTGTCTGGGAGGAGAGGTAGCTTTCTTTAATGGATGTGACTCCAGTGGATGGCCCCACAGGAGGAGTCTATGGGAAGCACAGACTGGATCAGTGAGAGGTGGGGAGTGGATGCAGGAGGAGTTGGGGAGGAGTGGTCGCTGAACATGACCACAACACAGTATGGATTCTCAAAGGGTTACCTGCAAGGCTGACAGAGATTTTGGTGACCCTTGAGTGGCAACCCTCAGGGCACATCAGGGGAACACAGAAGACTTACTGTAACACTGGATGCAAACTTGGTCTAAGATATTTGAGAACTTGGGAGTCAGTGGTGGCAGAGGTTCCAGTTGGATTCTCTTGAAATCCTCAGGACAGTCCTTCTTTAGATGGCCTTCTCGCTTACACAAGCTACACACTACTGTGGGAGACTGCAGGGATATGGAAAACCAGAGCAAGCATGAGTGAGAATCTTTGCTAAATAAAGGGTGCTAGAAAAAAATTAACTACACATATACCCTAATTTAAGCTACTACAAATGGCCTGAGAGATGGGATGTGGTGCTGGTGATGTCAGGAGAGATGTGAACTGTCTGTGTCCTACGCACCTCAAGGAGGGACATGGATCAGAATGTGTGAGGCCACAACCAGATGGGAAGCTGCCGTTCTAGTGCACAGACAGGGAAACCAGGCCGACAAACAGCTCAGCTGGTAAACGGGACCTGCAGCCAAGCCTGGTGACCCGACCTCAATTCCTAGGACCCACACAGGGAAGGAGAGAACTGACTGCCACATGCAGGCAAACGGCGCACATGCCTCTTCCTCACAGGAGATAAATGGGTAGGTGTGATAGAACACCAGTAAAGGTATTAATTAGAATTATCCAGAGTCCCCAGATCTAAGACCACCAGCGACCATTACCTTGCCTTTGGTGAAGGCTAGTTTTCTAAATTCATAGAAGAAGTCAGACTGGTCCCTGGGTGAATTTTCCTCAGGAAAGCTTTTCTCATTAAGACTTATTCTGTTTAGGTCTATGAGCAAAGTCCCATCCATGGGTTCTCCACACTCGTCGAGATCTTTGCTCTTAGCAGGCTCAGCCAAGTCATCCTCTTCAGAGAGGACATCCTCCTCACCGGACCCAGTGTGCCTGTTGTCCCCCTGATGTTTACTAACAACCCCCTCCTCATCTTCTGTGTGGTTCATGCTGAGCCTGGGCTCTTCATCCTCCTCCTCCTCC
>LOJH01010067.1:0-13730 GCA_001685095.1 Ellobius talpinus
AGGGGTCTTGGACTTATATCAGGGGTCTTGGACTTATATCAGGGTCTTGGACTTGTATCAGGGGTCTTGGACTCATATCAGGGTCTTGGACTTTTATCAGGGGTCTTGGACTTATATCAGGGTCTTGGACTTATATCAGGGGTCTTGGACTCATATCAGGGTCTTGGACTTTTATCAGGGGTCTTGGATGGGATAGAAGGAAAAGTACAACTGTCTGTGCCCCTCTTCACGGTTTTCTTAGGAAAACAGAACAGGAAGTGTCCCGGGTGTATAACCTCCACAGAGACAGATTAAAAAGCCATCATGAAGCTTGTCCATAGTGCTTTTCTTCTTAAAGATACACATCAGTTTATGTGAATGTAACTCAATAGTAAAACCAGTGTTGTAACTTAAATCTCCAATCCCCGGAGGCTCAAATGCCAACAGTTTGGCTCCTGTGCAACGAGTCTCAGAGATGTGCCTTTTGAGAGCCACTAGATTAATTCACATGTGGGCTCATAATTCCACAGGCTACAGGAAGTCAAAGAAACTCGCAAGGGGGGGACCAGGTATAAAGTAGCCAGGACCTAGGGCACAGACCCGGCCATAGGTGCTCTTTGTTTTCCTGGCCCCTAGAGCTCCCTTCTCCCCTCCCAGATAACACAGGGCAAGCAGCCCGGCCGTGTCCTTCTGTCCTGCTGCAGCCTTCTCCACCTGCTCGGCTGCAGCACAGGCTAATGAACACAGAACCACGTGCTTAGGGGCTGAAATCTCTGAGCACAACAGAAACAAACCTTTCCTGTATCAGCTTGTTCTCCAGGGCATTTTGTCAGGGCGATGGAAAGGTCACAGCCATTCTATACATTTTCTCAGTTAACTTTTAACCGTATAACCTCCATAGCTGTCTGTGATTCCTTTCATAACCCAGAACTATGGTTAACACTTTAGGAACCCATGCTGTTGTCATCCAGGGTAAGCCCCTTTTTCATGCCATGTTTCAATCTATGAACAAATCATACAATTTCTACACTTTTCTAACCATCAAAGGAAAAAGAACAAATTCTTCTCAATCATTAATCTCCTACTTATCTCATGCCAAGTGGAATTTTATAAAATGACAGCTCTAATTCTGGAAGAGGTCTAAAAGGGCTTTCCTGCCTTCCACCTTTATGAACAGCTTCTGCACTACAGTGGGAACACCCTGCAGGATGAAATCCACAGGAACAAGTGGGGAGTGAGAAAGCTCCTGCATCCATTGCAGTCAGCCTCACACGTAAGCAGCATCTGAGCAGATCTACCAGGCTATGCACGCGCAATGACCGACGCACACCCAGACTGGACCCACCTCCCGTATGACTTGCTGCAACTCATCCTGCTCCACGTTCCGATGCATTTCCTCAGCGGCTGGCAGCAGCTCTTCTTGCTCTTCTTCCAGGTGAGATGTAAGTCCCACAACCTGTGAGGCTTCCTCAGCTGCTCCAGCTTCCTCAGAACTCTCCAGCTCTGGAGGTGTCTGCACAGAGCCTGCTCTGGAGGGGGCTGTTGGGGTCAGGGCCACAGAGGCTCGGAAGATCTTCTTTCTCGCCACTAAGCGGGCTCGGGGTTTGCTTCCCGAGTTGCCAGAAGGCCCTCTGGATCTTCTGGTGTTGTGGGAGGGGCTGGAACAGACGGAAGATGACTCTGATGTGGCCTGAGAGAAAACGGACTCTGAGCTCTCTCCAGGAGGGATTTCAAACCCCATCTCTCCAAGTCCCAGGCCCAGCTCCGACTTCAGGTACGACTGCTCCCGTATCAGTTCTGTGACCTGGGGGCCAAAACATGGCTCTTCACTCAGAAGATGAAGACTGGTAATTAAGAAGGCTAAATTCCCAGCTATGCTTCCTGTTACAAACTGCATGGGTTTGTAAAGGCATAGTTCTATTTCACTATCTTACTAACTGGCCAATTTCATTTCCAAAAACGAATTTAAATTCACAGTAATCTCAAGTCATAACTTGGGAATGTAAGAAACACAGTGAAGTGAAATTGTACTAACTTAGTTAACACACAGATGTCTGAATTATTTCATGCAGGAGTAATTAATGAAAAATAAAACAGCTGCTCAGAAGGCTTTGCCAATGAGTCTACAATGTAATGACGATCACATAAGTCATTTTACAGATCCTGTGAGGACCTTCATCTACAGGAAAGGATCTTTGGAGAGTAAACAAAGTGTTTCTACAGTGCATACTTCCTTCATGGTATGGAGACAAATCACTATCCTAATGAAGCTGGCTTTCTAGGGGCCCAAAATGGCACTAGATTTCTAAGTGGCAAACCCACTTTCAATAAATTTAACTTCCAGACCTCTGTATTTAAAAGCAGCATGCCTTGTATAGGAAAGGGGCAAACTGCACGCTCAGGAGCTGCCCCGGTGCCTGGGGCGGACAGAGACTTACTGGCTCCACGACGTTCAGTGAACACAGGCAGGACAAGTTGTCAGCGCTTCTACTGCCACACACCCCCTGAGAAGTAAGGACAACACACGCACTTACACACGGACACAGTTTCTCAAGCGGCAAATGTGTCATAGGAACATCACTTCATGTCACAAGCACTGTAGTCAACCTACTGCCATGAGTTCCACCAGATGTATCACTGTGACAGCTACACAGACAATTCTGCTGCTCTGCTCCCAACACACTTCTTAGAACAATGGCTCAAAACCACGGAAGCATGCATCCGTAATGATTTGGAACATTATTTTATCTATGAGCGTATACAGCTTCCTTTGTATATGTCTAAACATACATCCATTTTAAACAAAATCAAACATGAAAAAGTAGGATAAAATTCAAAATTTCAAATGAACATATTTTATAATTGGAAAGATAGTGGCAAAAATCAGAATATAATGGTGAAGCTCAGATTCCATGGGATAGCACTTTAGAAATACTGAGGAATGACAGAACATGAGGGCAAACAGTGTCCCTTTCTTTATTCTTGCTGTATATATGGATCACATCATGACATCGCACTTGGTTCCTTAAGGAGATGGGAAAGGCACCGGAGGCACTGCCAGGGGATAGGGCATGTATTTGGCCTAGGGGAGTCCTCAGGTTCAATCTTCAGTATCAGAACAAAAACATAAAGCAAAAAAACACAAGGAATGGAAAGGAACTACACTGAAACAAAGAAAAAATTCAAAGGCAGAGGCTATTTACCTAAACAAAGAGGCCGGGTGAAAAGGAGTAATATACTATGTTCTTTGGAGTTACTAGCAGGGATATGAACTTAAAGTAGTCATATTTTAATTTGTTAAAATTTTTCCTTCAAAAACGGAACTTTTATGTTGATCTTTGCTTTTTCTATTACTGAAAATTATCATTAAAATTTTCAATGTATTTCTAATTATACTAATTATAAAACTTATCATAGTTTGTACATAAAACTAATGTGTATAATATAAAGGTAATTAAGGCAAAATTAAATCTTCAGTAAGTAGGATGAAAACTACTTGAACATCATGCATGGTTCTAAAGCCATTAAAGCAAATGGTTAAACAAATCCCAGGTCCTAAATCACACATTATGAAAAACCCTCCTTGGGACTCTGGAACCCCACAACGTACCGGAAGCACAGAGGATCGGAAAGGGGAAGGCACCCGGACTGCACGGAGCTGCTCATCCAGGCCCAGCAGACGCTCCTCCAGCTGCATCTCCAGTTCCTGCAGCTCCATTCGGACAGAGTTCCGCAAGCCCTGCAGCTGATTCACTTCATACCTGCAGATTGTGAGAAACATAACTTTAGAAAAAAGTAGCCGAGTGATTTCCAGGAGTGATTAGAAAAACTAGACACTTTTGAATACTGTGAACTAATGAAACGTTTACAAATGATTGCAGTTCCATCAATTTGGACAGAAGCAACCCTGGGGTAATGACTAGGTCTTTTTTAAAAAATAATTTTTTATTTTTATTTCATGTGAATTTGTGTTTTGTCTGCATGTATGTCACACGTGAAGGTACTGGATCCCTTGAAATTGGAGTTATAGGCAGTTATGAGCTTCCATGTGGGTGCTGGGAATTGAACTAGGATCCCCTGGAAGAGAAGCCACTGCTTGTAACTGCTGAGTCATCTCTCCAGCCCATGACTAGGCCTTTGATCCCCTGCACTGTCACCTCTGTAAAGCAGACTACTGAGAGTCTTGCTTGGCACACTGGGGGCGCACATATAGCTTTAGTAAACTCCCTGTGCCTATCTCTTACCTACACTGCTTCACTAAAGACAGAGTTCACAGAGTGTGAACCAAGCGATGCTTAAGGCCTGCTCTCTAAAGACAAGGCTCTGACTTCAGTAACGAATGAAGCTTTTACCTGTCCTCCTCTGTCATGTGAGGGTACACCATGGTCTGCTGCCGCAGCATGGCCAACTCCAAGTCCATCATCTGCGTTCTGAACAGATTCAGGCTCCGTCTCACGACTTGAAGCTCCTGAAAGGTATTCTGAAATGCAACCGAATAAGATTACACCTCTAAGTAACACTAACTATCTTGCAATGGGAAGGGTTAGGAGGGAACTTACTTCATAAAGAGGTAGAACAGACGACTTCTGAGTACTGTATGGGGCAGCAGCAAGATCAGGTCCTCTCATCAGGGGGTACTTCAAACAATGAAACAGGATTAAAAGTCAGGTCAAAGTGGCTACGGCCAAGTTCTCTAAGGTGCTAAGGCTATTGTTAGACATGCATTATCATTTCTCTTTAAGCTAAATCAAACCCAGCAATGTTTTATACTATAATCAGCAATGAAAGAAATTACTCCCTAATACTACCTATTATTCTAAAATATTTCAGGTCCAAATTACTCTGTTTGGGAAAAGAGGCAAAAGTGGTGTGTGTTCACAGAACTCCCTTCTTGCCTTAAAAAAATGAAGTAGAAAGCCAACCGAGACTTGCGGGTCTGGAAGCAAATGCAATAGCAGACTGCATCACACTGGTGTGGCTGGAAAGAACAGCCAGCGGCCATCACACAGACTCTCAGTGGGACGTATTCTATTGTTATAGGCAGAGAAGACAGAAAGTTGCCTTGCCCCATCTCACAATGTAAGGAAGAAAAAGAGAGAAAGTTAAAAAATAGTGTAATGTGTACATGTGAGTATGTGTGAGATGAGCATGTGTTTGTGTTAGTGTACGTGAATTTTGCAATGTGTTTCACTGTGTGTGGAGGTATCAGTGTGTGCAGATGCTCAGTATGAATGTGCATGTGAGTGTGTGTGTGAAAGAGAATGTGTATGAGAGTGTGAATGAGAGTATGTGTGAGTATGTGGAGTGCTAGGAGGCTATGACGTGAAAATAAGCAAAAATTCAGTGGGCTGATCTGAACTTTAGACACCACTGAAGCTTTGCAGTCCATGCAAAGAACAACAATGCCAGAGCTCTGCAGTTGGAAAAGAGCAACAACAAGATCACCCGACCCAACCAACCAAGTGACAGGTGCAGATTACCCAGAAGTCAAGGATACAGAGAGCCCTGCATGCCCTGCTGCTCAGTATCACCCAAGCAAGGACACAGGGAATCACCTGTCTGCTTGGGTGAGGTGGGGAGTGCAGCGATTCCTCAGCTACACTCATGGCCACAGCCCACAGGAGAAGCTGCTGGCCTGGGAAGGCACATCACAGAGGCACAGAGAGGGCTCTGAGAAGTCTCAGCCTCACAGAAGGACAGCAAAAATGCCGAACAGTGCAGCCGCAGCCAGAACTGTTCCACGGGGAAGGAGTAGTAAGTATGTCTGGTCGGACTGCAGACCATTTGGGACATTTGTCGGGGACAAGGGTGGTATCTAACAGGTCTATTCTATTGTTCTTTGAAGAGCTGTAACTCTGATTTTCACCGAAGCGCCTTCCCATCCACTCTTTCATGGTAACAGACGGCATGCACTGGGCATTCATACTTTACCTGATTCTCTTCGGAGCGGTTCCAGTTTTGAGCCCATGGAAACAGACTAATTCTGTGCCAGAAGGTAGCATCAGAGGTCAGCAAATGAAGAGGAAAGCCTAGTCACAGAGCTATAAGAACCAGGAGAACATCGTGCCAGTGGAGCCAATGAGAAGACTTTAAAAGTTAGGGGATCACACATCCAAATGGCAGAGAGAAGGAGGAAAGGCTGGGGATGCTTTTGACAGGACAGCCTGAGGTTGCGGACAAAGAGAATAAAGGAGAGGCTAAAGGCAAACACATGAAACAGTCCCTCCTCTCAAAGAGGAGGCTGTCAGCACAGAAATGAACTGTTCGGGATTAGTTACAGCCTTCCCCCCCAAAACGGGGGTTCTGTCTAGAGAGCAGGTACAGATGAGCTCAGGCAAGTTGGAAGACAGGCCGAGGTGCTTTGTCTGCTCAGTTCTCACTTCCTGGTGACTTAAGAAGAATGTGGAACAGTAAAGTATGAAGCTCTCTTTTCTCACCTGTGAAAGGTTCTGTAGTGAGTTTCTGATATCATGCAACACTCTCCGCAACTGCATCTCTATGGCGGAAGGAGGATTCACGGGGCATGCCCTGTACGGGTGGGCAGCATGTCTATGTGAATAGGGACACCCGAAAGGAGAAGAGAAGCTACTACATGAGGTGCCTGATATGTTGGGGACACTGTGGGCACTCAGAGTTCTCATGTGTTCACACAGGGGCCTGTCCTGCCACTCGTGGGCAGAGTGAAGGGAGCAGGTGGACTGGGATATTGGAGCAAACTGTGGACAAGGGGGAAGCCGTCTGTGGGGGCATTCCTCTGGCCGTGTCGCCTCACTCTGAGGGGCTTCTTCTTTCTTCACAGAGGATGGGGGGATGAAGATGGTGGATTTAACCACAGACTGACCGTCATGCTCAGTCACTTGCTTTTCCAATTCTTGTTCCTCCTCAGATGTGTACTTGTAGGTGAAGGAAGGCGGGCTGCACCTGGTCTCTTTTCCTGGAGATAATCGCACATTGACAGAAGATACAACCCTTACTGGGCTCAGTAAGGTGGTTGGCAAAGACTGAGACCTTCTTAGGGGATAGCCAGCTTTTGCAAGCAAGTACCTTTGTTTCAACAGATCCTTTGATTTTATTAGGCTCCGCCCTACTCTTTGAGCAGACAGACTGCACACCTTCATCTGAGCTCTCTGCAAGGCAGTATTCACTCTCTCCACAGAGGAGGGAAACCCAGTTTTCTTTTCAGAGCTCACAGCGCTGCACTGAACTTCGATGGAAGCCAAGGACTTCAGGATGTGGTGTGTGGTATACTGGGGGAATTCACAGACACCACCTCTCTCCACATCACTGTCTTCACTCCCTTCCCTCGGGAGCTCTCCAGCCTCCTCCATGGCAGCATTCTCGGGGTCACCTGGATCCCTCGGGGACTCTTTGCTCCCAGTATTCTCTGCAGTCTCACACGGAGGGGAATCCTGGCTGTCTGCGTTCCTTTGGTCAGCAACTACGGCCACCTTCGCTTTTCCTTTCTCAACAGAGGCACGAGACTCCTCCTCTGACTCGTTAAAATAAGGCTGGTCTTGTACTGTAGGCGTCACATGGTCTTCCCCAAGTGAGGTGACAGTGGTCTCGCTGTCACAGCTGTCAGCACTACTCCCCATGGCTTGCAGGGATTCGTGAACCTGAAATGGAAATCATTTGGGAGGATGGGAATAAAATCAGAGCCACCACTGACAAAAGACTGCAGATGAGATATGTCTGCTATCGTGGCTGGTTTGGTTCTTACCACCTTCCTCCCCGCTTACTCATCGAGATTGTTTAAGGTCTATTTTTCTTCAATTTCCTTTCCAACACATGACACTGACTCACAGAATTGGACAAAAATGTCTTAATGTTCTCTTCCAGTACCTCTAATTTCCCTAGCTCTCACCACTTCTCTTCATTCTGAAAGGAATCACGTTCTTTTCCCACATCTAACCATGCTGTACTTCTGATCACGTGGCTCCAGATCAGGGGGTCCATCCTCAGATTCCCACTGGATCAAACCCTTCTTACGGTCTTCAGCTCCTTCCCTAATCTGGACAGTTTCACTCCCATGCTAAGACATAGAAACTTCTTCAAGGAAGTAGTCATCCTTACTTGCAAACCTAGCCAAGGGTCTTACCTTTCCTTCCTCATCACTGTCGTATTGCGCAGGCTGCCTTTACCTGGTTTATTTCATCACAGCCATATGCCCTCTTCCCACTGCCCAATTCTTTTGCAGTACTTTGTTCTTTATTTAAATGTATTTAATATATATAACGTGTCAAGTGTCATATCTTAGCCTATTTTATCTTAAGTATGCTCAAACCACTTATACTAACTTACAGGTGAGCAAAATTATCTAAATCAGTCTTGAAAACACACTGAGTCTAACCAGTCGTAACATATGTAGAGGGCCAGAGCCACGCACTGGATCATGGACAATCTAATAGTGGCCAGCCAGAACTCCAAAGAAAAACGACCCCTCCCTTAGCTGTTATCAGCTGCCAATAACTCAGGTCAGGGCAGATCATTGGGATCTCCTCTTGGGACTCTTCCTGGGTCTTTCTGGGCATGTTGCTTGCCTGTCTGGTTTACCCTTCAAATGTCATGGTTCTAGAAAGCTCTTTATACTTTTTTTTCCTTATCTTCATTTTCAAATTTTTTTGAAGGCACTTTGAACACCTTCATGAGCACTCTGTGACTACACATACCAACCGACCCACAGCTCCTCAAGGATAAAGAAGCACCTGCTTCCTGGGTCACCTAACACAGTCTAACTTTTCACAGAAGTCCAAAAAACTAGCAGAGATACGAGTTTTCAAATAAACAAGTTATTATAAAATGTTGGCATATACAAATGTAAACAAATAAAAAACATCAGGCCAAGCAATTTAATGACCAAAGTAATTTAGTCACTAATAATACAAAATTAAGATTTTTTTTAATACTGAGGTCATGAATGAGTAAAACCTGAAATTTATAGTCAAATACTTAGCCAAGATCTATATTTCAGACATTTTATTTCTATTTCCATTTGATGGACCACCCTGTGTAAGACATGGACAGATCACCGTAAGCTGAAGATGTAGTGAGAGCGCCTACTCCAAAAGGAAGCAGTACCTGAAGGTGATTGAGCGAGAGGCAGTCAGCGGAGTCCTCTGCAAAGCCACTGCTGTCAGAGTGCTGACTTGCAGTTCTCAGCAGGTGATCTGTCAGCAGAAACACGCTGGTAAACAAAACTGTATAGGCCTGCATGGCAGCACCACATTCATAGATGCGAGCCCCAATAAAGCAGCCCAGATTACCTATGAAAAATCACGGCTTCAAAGCATGGCAAGTAAATCAAGTTCAAGTAAAAGCTGGGTCCGGTTTCCTATCAGAAACCCACAGTATTCACTTGCTCATTAGGCTTCAATGGTAATGCCTTTGGTAAATCCAATTAATTTTCTCTTACCATAGAGAAAAACGGGATGAAATAAAAAATTACATTATGTAAATCTATAAAAGATAGTTAAGTAAAATTAGAACATTATATGTAGAATGCATTTAAAAAGTTTTATATCTTCTTAGTATGAAAGAATGAAATTTAGGGCAATAAACCAAATCATTTGAAATGTGAGGGTATTTAAATATCTCTAGTATTTGTAATGATACAAGTATTTGTATTAGGAAATAATTCTTTCATAAGAATTATACCAAAGTCAAAGATTCAATTAATATATAACATTGCTAATATTGTAAAAACATGTTTATTATTACATCACAAGGCTCTAATTTCTACATATATAAATATGTATATATGCTTTTAAGAAAGATGCTAAGTACAGCAAGCAAGATGACACTTGTTCCACACGAGAGCTACCATAGAGGGGATGTTATAGCTAGTTCATTTGCAAGGATCCGAGAGACAGGAGAGTCTTGCAGAGCTTCAGAAACAATAGCCAAATACAGTATTTACCAAATAATCTGAACCAGATAATATGACTAAATAAAATTCAAAATTAAAGTTCACTTGGCTTTAAAAACATCCCACCGGAGTTTTAGGGTTCATGAAATGTGACTTTGATCCTATTAAAAACAGAATAATTCTACAACAGTAGTTATAATATTAATAAAGCTCTATAATGGGTTATAGAAGTGTTCCATATCCCTACCAAACCTAGAAATGCTGGAGTAATTACCACACTCAATTGTAACAAACCCTTACCACCAGTTCTAATGGGAATTAATTTATTCAAAAATGAATTAACAATAAATTAACAAGCTACTACAGAGCTCTTGTCAGTGTACTGGTGGTTCCATGTCTTTGCTGTGCTTTTTAAATACGAGCCCATGAAACCAAGGGAACTTTATTCTTAATGTTCTGGTATACAGAACAACAAGGCAATGCTTGCTGAATGCCTCAGTCCTAACTCTCCACACAACAATTGAGCAGTCATATAAATGATCTAGAAGCTAAAGTGCCTATTTGATTGGGAAAAGGGAACTTCGGTGGAGTACAGAGAGGCCAGAAAGACCTGTTGAATGTGCAGGAGAATAAGGTCTGAGCCTGTTGCCCTCAAAGCTGAGCACCGTGTGATTCCCACAGTGTGAATGGCAATGGAGACTATGCAGGCATCAGAGTGGGCATGGGCAAGTGAGCAGAACAAAGACCTTAAGTTCTTCAGTGACGCCTCTTCTCTGCAGATTGGGCTCATAGCCCTCCATTTCCTGGGACTACTTCAGACGGTAGGAAAATATTCCCTTAGCTGCAAAGCACACAGGACTGCTGTGCTCATCTACAAGCCCAGAAAGACTGAGCTGCAGAGAAAGGCCTTGCCTACAAGCAGCATTCTAAAAGTATAAATATCCCAATTTATGGTCTTTAGGCAGACATTTCTGTTCCATAAAAAGCATAGTTCTCTTCAGCTGAAGAGATGGCTCAGCAGTAAAGAACATTTGTTTTTTGCAGAGGACCTGGGTTTGATTCCCAGCATCCACAGTTATCTGTGGTTCGTAAATAACTATAACTCCAGTTCTAGGGGATACAACACCTAGTTCTTGACCCCATGGACACCAAGTACACAGACATACATACAAGGAAAATAGTCATAAAATAAAATAAGGAAATCTTATAAAATGAAACCACAGTTCTTCATTAGAGAAATTTAGAACTAAAGATTAATTCTCAGTTCTGAAGATATTGAATATTATCTAAATTTAAAAGTTATAAGAAGTATTTAAGTGTGAAAACATAAAACAAAACATGGAAACCATCCGCTCAGTATCAAAGAAATTAAATGCAATCAGCATATTCTCTTCTAGATGTTTAAGTCTGTTACGTCTTCTATCACAAGACCAGTGCTGGACTTCTAGGAATGTGAAGCCACGCAATGAGCATGAGGCTGGGACACTCTGAGCCACTGAGCCTTTCTAAGGTGCAGGAGAGAGGAACAGAGTCCCTGCCCCTGAGGTTAGGGAACTTCAACTTGTAAAGTCCTGCTAGTGAAGCCCTGCACCATTTCTATTACAGCGGTGGAATAAGCAGCCTGCTGTGATTCTAATTCTGAAATAAGGATCAGTCAATGACATACCACATTACCAGAATTCCTTCCCAAATGGATAAAACGTAGCTGTTTCCTGACTCCCTTTCTTGTGAATGCACACAGAAAGCACTCTTACTGCTAGTTTATAAAAGATTGATTCACAAATATGTTACTAGATTGCTTATGCTGTAACAAACAAGAGGCTGTAGACTGCGAGAGGAAGACACTCAGGTGTGACCATAAACTGAGTACATCTTCCCCATCCCTTATCTCCCTAAGACAACTTAATGCAATTTCACTCTGTTTTCATCCTCCTTTGACACAGGACACCCTTGCCTATCCACCTAAGGCAAAGACTGAAACATCACTTCAGACCTCAGAAGCAGATATAATTATTTATGGACTTAAGAAGGAAGGAAAAGCCAGGGAGGAAGTTCATTTTGTGCCTGGCAAGAGCTGCAGTCCACAGGGCCCCATTCTTTAATGCCACACTGCAAAAGAAGAGAAATCACAGGCAAACTATCCCTCAGGAGGAATTTCAGAGATCAGGAGGGCAAACATATAATTTTCTATTCTAGGAACATATATATGCATTTTTGTTAAAAAAAAAACAAAACAGTGGTTTGGTATGTGTAAAGTTTCAAAAATAAACAGTCCTACCTGCAGTGGCCATTGAACTCCTTCCTCTTTCCCTAAATACCAAAAGCTCTGTGAATCTAAAACTAGACCGCGTTTTCTAGTTGCAAGTCAGAAGTGTGGGGATGGATCCAAAGGTTCTCCGGTCAATAATTAATGATTGAAGAGGAAAGTGCACCTGTGGCCACTCACCTTTGAGCAATACTTTGAATTTATCTAACTTGGTTTAACAATTGCGAGCAAGTTTTTGCCAGTTACACCGCATGTATTATACTTACAAGATGTGTTTGCATAAAGAAAAACGAGCCAGAGAACATAAAAGTTTCCAGTCCGGCCAATGTAAAAGCAGTCTCGATCTGTTTCAGCACATCTGCAGATCTGAGTACTATTTGGAGCACCCAGACATGTTTAATGAGGATAGACAATCTAATATTAGTTTACAGGATAGACAATCTAATATTAGTTTATAAGTATAAATGTCTCCCCCGCATAAAAATCCCACAGCAATTTTATGATAAAATGATAACACACACCCCCTGTATCCTAATCTTTGCACACTTACTTCTCCTACAGCACTGATGGAGAAACCCCTTTCATTCCCAACCCACAACACAGAGTAACCATGGGGAACTCGTGGGCAGTGGTCCACTTACCTCTCTTTGACTTGGCAAGACCTAGCTGGCAAGTGGCTGGCACGTGAGGTGCCTCTCCCTCTGTGCTCTGAACCTAAAAGAGAATCCTATGTAGTTAAGAAAATCTATGGCAAGAATAGAGTATCTCTTGATGGTAATTCATCAAACAAATCAGTCTAACTAAAGCATACCAAACATCATATAGATATTCTGTCTCGAAATTGTCAGTATGTCCCACAGCCATGTCTTCCGACCTACGTCCCCAGGGACATGCAGTACCCTACCTAGGTAGCTGGGAGAGAAATAACACACAAAGCAACTGCACACAGAAGTGCAAGAAGCACTGCCACACCAGGAAGCTGTGCAAATGTTAAACTTTGAAGTAGTTTCAGAGGGAAAATGCTAATCTATGTATCATAGGAAGCGATGACTGAGCCATATTTGATACACAGATTAGCATTTTTCCTCAGACTGAAATTAAAGTTTAACATTTGGGCAACTTCCTGGAATGGGTCACCTTTCACCTATGACACCTTTTCAGAAATGACGTCATTACACGTGGCATTTTCCTACAGTTATGTGTGTATTTAAGTGGAAAGGAAATCTTAATACAGCTAAAACCTTGAAAAGTCTTACCCATAAAATCTCTCTAAAAATTCTATTTAATGGAATCACCAAACCTACAAAAATTGCCTGTCCTTTTCCTACCTGCACAATGTATCCTTGTTAGGAAATTCTGATTCTAAATGCCATCCTCACCCTGTGGAGACACTAGCTAGCTATTCTAATTTGACTAACTTGTATCATTAGGAGGAGGCACATGCTAATTTCCCAACACTTTATGACATAAAAGTAAGTGAAATGGCCAAACACAGCTTTTCAAACCTGAACAAAGAGCAAAGTTTTAATTTGAATCCTGTTATACTTTGAGCTATGAATTAATTTAAAACTAATAAATATCCCATAGGAATAGAAAGCCAATATGTGCACACACACACCA
>LOJH01010068.1:0-21727 GCA_001685095.1 Ellobius talpinus
TGCGGGAGCCGGGTGGGACGAAAGCAGGCCCGTGCTCCCCTTTCACTACAAAGGAGCCTCCTTGACCCTTCCTGAAATCCATACCTTTTTGAAGCTTTTGATTCCTTCCACGGCACATAACTTTTCTACAGTTCATATTTTTAAAAAAATAATTCCTTTTTTGTTTTGTTTTGTTTTGTTTTTCAAGACAGGGTTTCTCTGCAGCTATGGCGCCTATCCTGGAAATAGCTCTTGTAGACCAGGGTGGCCTTGAACTCACAGAGATCTGTCTGCCTCTGCCTTCTAAGGGCTGGGATTAAAGGTGTGAGGCACCACTGCCCAGCAAAAAGATAATTGTTTTATCAAAGATTAATTCTTATTTTTTAGTTAACTCTCTTTCTCTCCCCCCCTCTCTGCACGTAGGTGTGTGTGTGTGTGTGTGTGTGTGTGTGTGTGTGTGTGTGTCTATGTGTGGGTATGTCCTTGAGTGTACAATGCCCTCAGAGGCCAGAAGAGGTCGTCAGATTCACTGGAGCTGGAGTTGCAGGAGGTTATACATTATTTGATGTGGATTCTGGGAACCAAATTGCAGTCCTCAGCAAAAGCAGTAGATGCTCTTAACCTCCCCACTCCTGTCAGTCCAGACTTTGATAGGAGGCCGAGAGGAAGAGCTGGGTCTTGGCTAGTAGTTCTGTGGTTACACTAGCCATCAGGCAAAATTGATTACAGCCAATATTCCCTGAGCAGATTGTCAAAGACACTTACTGTTTCTTTTCCTGATGATTTTAGTCTGGAGTAAACACACAGAGAGAAGCTTTGTGGAAGTTTTCTTTCTTAATTGTTGAACAGTCAATAGATTTTTTTTATTTTGAAATTGGAATCCTGCCTCACCAATTATGTTTTCAATTCTGGTGACAAAAATAAAAAAAATGTAAAATCCTAATTAGCCTTTGAGGTTGTTCCAAGGCAGTCTGTGCAGTAAAATAAACAATGCCCTAAAATAAGTCTTAAACCTGTACTGAGAAGAACAAAAGACAATCACATTGTCTTCCATTCTGCTCAGATTTTTGAAGGTGCTGGTCATGGAGATTTCATGGTGTAGATGAACTGGCCACTACTGACCTTTTTTTATTTTGTGAATGAAGCAATGAGTGCTAAAGCTGACATCATGATTGATTAACCAATTCTGTAGAAATATCTCTTCTGCTACCACTTAACTTGGGTCAGCCTTGTTCATCAAAACTCATAGGACCTCTTCAGGTTGCCATCTGAAAATATTGTATAGGGCGCACAGAATAAAACTGCTTGTTTATTATTTAAATACATTTGGACGCCCTTTACTTGCTGCGTCTGGTCAGCCTTGACATGAGTGATTTCCCTCCCTTTGTTTCTTTGTTTCTAAATCAATATTATGAGACAAGTTGTCAGAGAGTGAATGATGAGGGAAGCTGGCAGGGAGGAGCCAATGACAATGCCTGTGCACTCTCCCTGCTGTGCAATGCATCCTCACTGCTATGCAATGCACCCTCCCTGCTATGCAATGTACCCTCCCTGCTGTGCAATGCACCCTCCCTGCTGTGCAATGCATCCTCACTGCTGTGCAAGGCACCCTCCCTGCTGTGCAATGCACCCTCACTGCTATGCAATGCATCCTCACTGTCACCATGCATCCTCACTGTCACCATGCATCCTCACTGTCGCCATGCACCCTCCCTGCTGTGCAATGCATCATCACTGTCACCATGGATCCTCACTGTCACCGTGCACCCTCCCTGCTGTGCAATGCATCCTCACTGTCACCGTGCATCCTCACTGTCACCGTGCACCCTCCCTGCTGTGCAATGCATCTTCACTGTCACCATGGATCCTCACTGTCACCGTGCATCCTCACTGTCACTGTGCACCCTCCCTGCTGTGCAATGCATCCTCACTGTCACCATGCACCCTCCCTGCTGTGCAATGCATCCTCACTGCTGTGCAATGCACCCTCACTGCTGTGCAATGCATCCTCACTGTCACCATGCATCCTCACTGTCACCATGCACCCTCACTGCTGTGGAATACATCCTCACTGTCACCATGCCCCCTCCCTGCTGTCGGAATGCATCCTCACTGTTGCTGTGCACCCTCCCTGCTGTGCAATGCACCCTCACTGCTGTGGAGTGCATCCTCACTGTCACCATGCCCCCACCCTGCTGTGGAATGCATCCTCACTGTCACAGTGCATCGTCACTGTTGCTGTGCACCTTCCCTGCTGTGCAATGCATCCTCACTGTCACCATGTCCAGCATTCAACCTACTTTCCAGCTTCCCTTTTAACTGGGACTGACTTGCCCCACTTATGAGAATTGAAAGTGTAATTGCTGAGGCAGGATTCCAACAATTCCTTAGAAAGGGGCCAAAGTCAAACCCTTAGCTGGCTGGTTTGAGCTAAGCATTCTATCTGTTGAGAAAGAGTCATTATGAAGAGGGCAAATGGAGCTGAGAGGTGGTTGGGGCATCTTTTCCACTCTTGGGTGCTAAGTCCTCTGCAGGGAAGCGGGTGCTTTGACTATCTATTAGTCCATTTGCAGAGGATACTGTCATTGTCCTAATCCCACAGCTGGGAGACCAGAGGCTCAGCGAAATGAAACACTGCCTGATATGGTGCTTTACAAAGAGGAAGAGAGGAGGCCACAGCATTCTCTAGAATGGTCTGTCAGAGAGCAGTTCTCAGCTTGGTGATTTCATGAGAGTATTACAGTAGGGGGTGATGGATGGTGTTGCTGGCATGCAGTGGGTAAATGACAGAGATGGTGTTTGATGTCACAAAGCACATGACAGCTTCTACAGAGGAGACAGCCCTAAATGTCAGAGTACCGGGGCTGGTACTGCCTGCCACAGAGTGAAGGGCAAGACCAAAAAATGGAAATGAGCTCATGTTCCTATCTCACTGTGAAGATACTGTAGTGTTGCTGGGCTTTGTCCAGAGAAGCCTCTGGCTTTTGGAATATGAGAGCAGGGCCCGTGAGAGGAGAGCACACCAAGAGAAAGGCTGGCCTGCTACCAGCTGGTTGCTTACCATGGTCAAGGACCTCTTGAGGATATGTCTCGCCTTCTCCAGCGTAAATTTCCAGGCCTCCTATGGAAGCAAAATGAGATAGCACCATAACTCCTCTTTCACCTGTGGCTTACGTGTCTTTTCTACAATTAGAATCAAAGTCTACAAATCTGCAGTAAATGAACTGTTTCACTATTGTTTGATAAAATAATTTACAGAAAGGCAATTATTGTTACTAGATGCCTAGATGCCCTCATTAAGACTTTGTACCATGTGCTATGCTAATTACCTTTCAAATGTCACTTCATGCAGTCTTTACAACAGCCTTGAGAGACAGAACCACTGCATTAGATGAAGAAGGCAAATGTACTAAAGCAAAGAAGCTGGCTCCAGGTCAGTAAGCAGGGCTGGCAGACAGTATCCTGAACCTCTGCTCCCCGACAGTCATGCGCAGTGGCATCCCTGAGTGAGTGGCCCCTCTGTAAATTCTGTCACAAGCAGATTATCAACAGTTCTGCAGAATCCTCCAGCATTGCAGGTGCAAACACTGTCAGATGAACTCACTCCATGTGTCATTTACCTTCTCCTGATTCTATATCGCTGTTCTCTTGCATCCATTTCTAAAGCATTTAACCACACCTCTGAAGGATACTACATTGCAAATGTAAAGTAATGAAAATTCCAAGGACCACTGTATTTGTAGGAGGCAGACAGGCACAACTTGAGGTTTGGTGAGAGGTGACATCACACACTGCTTCCCACCACTGGTATCCCAGACTCAGCATACATGTGCCAGTCCCACTGTCCGTTCCTTGGCCTGCCCCCCGACAGCTCTAGCATGCCCTGCTCAGTGACTGGCATATTCATTGGAAAAGTCCATTTCCTACTCCTGTACCGCATCTGAAGCTGAAGTTGGGGCTAACTTTGACCTAAGACACATGCTTGCTGTCCTCTGAACTTGAGCCAAAGGAGCCTGATTTCAGGCAGACACTGGGGTGTGGTTTCAGTGTCTACCCTTCTTTGTGGGAGCATCTTTCAGTGACCCTAGGTCACTGAAAAGGCCATCTTTGTGTTGAAGCCGTGAATGTATATGGAAGAAGGAGACTTCTGAGATGGAAACAACAGCAAGAGTAAAGCATCATGGGAGATATGGGCCTTGGCTTGGGTTTTAGTAGCTATTCAGGAATTGGGTGGCTGTTAACTTTTGTATATTGTTCGATGAGTTCCTTTTCTTCACTGCAGGCCCGTGGTTAGGGTGGTGAGAGAGGAGGAGGGGAATGACCTTCCACTTTGAACTGGAATCAGAGTGAACCTTTTAGAAGACGCTCCCACAAAGAAGGGTAGACACTGAAACCACACCCCAGTGTCTGCCTGAAATCAGGCTCCTTTGGCTCAAGTTCAGAGGACAGTAAGTATGTGTCTTAGGTCAAAGGCAATAGGCTGGTGGGTAGCTAAGAGGGCACAGCAATAACCCACAGAAAAAAGATGACGTTCTCCAACTGGTCTTGGTGTCCAGGGAACCTGGGAACAAGGTATGCTTCTTAGAAAACTAAAACACCACTGTGCAAAAAAATCAAATCAAATAAAAACCTGTGACAGTGCTAAGGCCTTAGTGTGATGGTGCCATGCAGTAGTCTTCTCTATGCTGCATGCCAGTGCCATCCCCAGTGTCCGTTTCTGTCTACTGGCATCAGGGGCAACAGAATTAATGACAGTACTTACTTTTAAAACATGGCTCTCTCTGGCAGGAAGACTGATTAGAGAGTGGCCCACTACAATTAACCTTACTGAATTACCTTGGGCTTTTTCTAAGAATTCTGGAAGACCTGGAAATTATATACTTGTTTAAATTAATCTCCTCTGATGTGTCCAGTATGACAGACACCAGATCTGCATGGTGATTTACATTTTTTGGCCACTCTTGTTAGCCTTCAGCTCATTCTCTCCATGTGAATCTTCCAGGCCATGTCCTACCTTCTCCATGTGCCCAGCTTTCATCCGGGATGGATCCCCTTGTATGCTGAGGCCCATTTCAACATCTACAGGGCCCAACACAGTATCTCACCCACATGGCAGGTGCTCAAGAGATATTGAAATAAAATCCAAAAGAAAACATTTATGTACTCTTAGTAATGGAGAGATGGTGGGAAGGGGAGGGCGAGAAAGAGAGGGAGAGAGAAAGGGACATGGAGAGGGAAAGAGAGGAAGAGGTAAGGAGAAGAGAGAGGCAAAGGGAGATGGAAAGAGAGAAGGAGAGTAAGGAAGAGGGAACAAAGGGGAAGGGATAGGGAAGGAGAGGGAGGGAAGGAGAGAGATGGGGAATTGCTACTTTTGATAGCTACAGAGGAAGGAAGGAGGCCTCTGAAAAAAAAAAACCTTAGCATGTGACCAGAGCAGCCTTGAGACACCATGTTATTTGACCTAAAGCTCTTTATTGTTTGATAGTTTCATACCTTTATATAATAACTTTTATTCCTTTTCAGCCCCATTTCCTTCTTTCACCCCTCCCTTCCCTACTGGGTCTTTTCTTCCCGATAAGTTCTTTCCTATCTTCAATTTGTCTTCTTGTGTATGACCCTGATGTGGGATTCCCCTCTGTATGCTGTGAATACCACTGGTTAATAAAGAAGCTGCTTTGGGGCTATTGCAGTGCAGAATAGGGCAAGGTGGGAATTCCACGTGGATAGAGGAGGGGAGAATAGGCAGAGTCAAAGAATAGTCATGTAGCCGCCACAGGAGACAGACGGCAGATGCAGGATGGAACCTTACTGGTAGGCCACAACCATGTGGCAATACACAAATTAATAGGAATGGGTTAATTTAAGATGTGAGAGCTAGCTAGGAATATGCTAGAGTCATTGGCCAGGCCTTGCTGCAATTAATGTAGTATTGGTGTGATTATTTAGGGTCTGGATGGCCGAGAAATGAACAAGCAGCCTCCTTCACGACCCGCTTAGTTTAACTAGAGTTTCTTGACTGCACAAGGGTGAGAGTTTATTGACTGAGACAACAGTCACTGATCAGCGGCTAAAGCACTGAGAAAAATGTCTCCCTTACTCCCAGTAGTCATCAACATGTCATGGCCCTTCTCACGATCATCTGGTTCTTTTGTTATTTCTACTTCATGTCTAACCAAGGAAGAGAAAGACCTTTATAATGAAAACTTTAAATGATCAAAGGAAACACAGAAAACACCAGAAGAAGGAAAGGTTTCCCTGATTATAGATTAGAATAATTGATATTTTGAAAATTGTTGAGTTGCTAAAAAAAAGTCTATAGGTTCAATGAAATCTCCACCGAAATCCCAGTGTCATTATCAACAAAAAAGGAAGAAAATATTAAAATTAGTATGGAAACACAAAGATCCCAGATTGTAAAGTGATTGTGAGCAAAAATAGTACCACTAGTGGTATCAGCATATCTGATCTCAAGCTATTCTGCAAGGAAAATAGAATGGTGCTGGCAAAAAAAAAGTAATTGAATAGAAGTCTCAGACACAAACCAATATAAATTTAAAGTTGATTTTGAAAAAGATGCCAAAAATTGAAGAAAATACTGCTTTGTCATTAAATGGTTCTGGGACAACTGTCTGCATGTAGAAACATGTAAAAGAATTAAACTAGATCCACATCGCTCGCCCTGTACACATATCATCTACATACGGGCCAGAGACCTCAGTGCAATAGTGGAAACCTTTAAACTGTTAGAGAAAAACTCAGGTGAAAGTCTCCAAGACACAGACATGGGTAAGGACTTTCTGAGTAAGTCTAGTCGCTTAGAAAATAAGGCCAATGATTGACAAGCAATTCTTGATAAAATTGAAAAGCTTCTGTACAGCAAAGGAAATAGTTAACTGAGTGGAGAGAAAGCCTGGGGGATTTGAGAAAATATTTTCTAGCTTTACATCTAATAGAGCGTAGGTAGACTATACGGAGAACTCAAAAACCCAAGCAATAAGAAAATCAGCTACCCAGTCGCCAATATAATGTATACATTTACTCGCCAGGCTAACTGTATAAATTGGGAGTTCAAAGGAAAAAAAGAAAAAGAAAAACACAAATGGTCAATCAATACTTTTAACAGTGCCCAATATCCCTAACGACTGGGGAAATGCAAATTAAAATTACATTGATATCCTATCTCACTGGTGTCAAAATGACAGTCATTAAGAAAACAAGTGACAGTCGTGGGCAAGGATCTGGGCAAAAGGAATCCCTCCTACACTGCCTGTGGGATAACAACAAGCCAGTCCTGCTACCTTGGAGCTCTGTATGGCAGGGCCCAGTCTGGGTACCGACCAAAAGGACTCCAAGTCAACACATCACAGAGATTCTTGAGCATGCACTGCAACAATGTCCACAACAGCTAAGCTATAGAAACAGCCTAGCTGACCATCAGAGGGATGGATAAAAAATACACATATTATTTTTTCAGGGATAAAAAGAATAAATTTATATTGTTTGCAAGAAAATAAATGCAACTGGATACATTAAGTGGTTCCTAGATTTTAAGTAGATCAATAAATCATATATAGATGGCATGACAATAGAAGTTAGACCATGTAGGAGAACAAAGAGGACTATGGAAAGGGGGAGGGGAGTAAGGGCAAGGCATAGGAGCATAATAGGGAAAATGTGTCCAACACACAATGCATACTTGTGTTAAAATACACTTAGGTCACTTATTGTCATGTACAGTTAATATTTACAATTTTAAGCTTTTTAATTAAAAAACATCATTATTATGTTAAGCAAGAAAAATAGGGTTCCGTATTTTATATGTCAAGAAAAGCAAAGAAATATACCACAGTAATTGTGGGGGTGATATTCTCCCTTTTGCTCCTCTCAGTGCATTCTAATTTTAAGAATGAGGACCACTTCATTAATATATGTGTATTATTATTGTTGTTTTCATGTTTGTCATAACACCGTGTCAAAGATCCCCAGCTCCAGAGAAACCTGTGCTGATTCTATGGTCCTCCCATGAGGCCAAGGCAGGTAAATCAGAGTGCTGCTGCATGGGGGGGTGCCAGGGGAGGTGGGATGAGGGTCAGTCTAAGGAGGGAAGGAGAACATCTAAGAACAGACAGTTGTGGACTCTAACTTGACCACTTGCTCAGTACCCACCTCAAAATTCAATCTACATGGACCAGAAGGAAAGTCCACAATTTGCTGAAAATTGGAAAAGGGTAGGATCCAGAAATTAGACATTTGAAGCATTTCTTTGAGACATGGTTTGGATGACACCATATTGAAGCAAAGAGGGAAGAGCCTGATTTTTAACCTGTTTATGGGGAATAAGTGAAGGAACCTATGAAACCCCATAGGCACTCCTAGGTTGTGGTGTGCAGAGTGGGTATTGAGTTCTAGCTTCAGTGTTACAGTGATGTAGAGACAGTCGCTCTGATTAAGTCTGCCGGGGCAGGGGCACTCTTGCATCCTTGCAGCTTCTTGACAGTTTGCCCTTGGAGTTTCTGGGTGATAATTGTGACTAATGTCTCAGAGAGATGTTTCTGCATGAGATCCAAACAATGCTGAGGTGCTTTATTCAGCAATGAAGTGATGAGTATAGGGAAGTTTCAGAAGATGCCCTGGATCCCACCCTGGCATCACCCCAGGACAGAGAAGGTTCCCTATTAACTATATAAGGCACAGATAAGGGCCCTAAATAAGATCATGGTTTTGAAGGCTCAGGCATGGAATACACGGGTGAGTAAATCTGCCATTTGATTTCAGGGTTAGTACAGCTGTGTGAATGCTTGAGTGTTTAGGGGAGTGCAGAGATTATTTATTATTGATTACTATACTGTGGACTTGAGAAAGTGTGAGAAGGCTTATCAGTGGTCTTGCAGCTTAAGATGGGCTCTTGCTCAAATCTCTCATTATTCTTAGGAAGTACAATCATTCCTGCTTTACAATGTAGTACACTCAAAAGGCAGGCAACTCTTCTAGGATTAAAAAGCCTATTTGGAGTCTGTCTGCTGTGGGCTAACCCTTCTGTATGCCCTGAATATATGTTGCTCTCATTCTTTGATAAAAAAATGCTGTTCTGGCCTATAGCAAGGCAGAGTATAACTAGGCAGGAAAGTCAAACTGAATACAGGAAAAAAGAAAGCAAAGAAAAACAGCCCACAAATCACAATCCCAGAGAAGCTAGACAACAATGAGGAACCTAAGAGAGACATACATAGATCTAATCTTCATGGGAAGTAGAAAAAATAAACAAGATCTCCTGGGTAAATTAGGAGCATGGGGACCTTGGGAGAGGGTTGAAGGGGAGGGAAGAGATAGGGAGGAGAGCAGAAAAAAATGTAGAGCTCAATAAAAATAAAAATAAAAATAAAAAAGAAAGAAGGGTTGAGCCAAGGGAAATGCAAGACAGTCACCCAGGAAACAAGATGTCAGCAGACTGGTAAAAGCCATGGCAACGTGGCAATACATAGAAATAGGGTAATTCAAATGTAAGAGCTATTTAATAATAAGCCTGAACTATAGGCCAAGCGGTATGTAATTAATATTAAGTCTCTGAGCAATTATTTAGAAGTGGCTTCAGGATGGGGCAGGACAGAAAAACCTCTGTTTACATCAGGCTATGGAAAGAGCCCAGAGTTTTTAGGCTTCAAAGCCCAGTTACCCCTTTCCCTGTTCTACAGAGCCATTATTGTTGACAAAAAACAAGTTCCTTTATTTTTATGGAAAAATCATAGATTCAGGATACATCTAGAACTGTCCTGTTGTATTGGTGTCCACTACCTTTAATGGCTCAGAATCATCACTTTGGGTCTCTCTTAACGTCTATGAAGACATGTTGAAATGAGTCACCAGGTGATTGAGATGAAGATTACTAAATGAAGATGGAGCAAGCTCTGCACATTTCGGATTTCTACTCTTCCCATTATCCAGCCAATGTTACTGGCTTGAAGGCACCACAGCAGGTGCCAAGCCAGGGAGTGCAGAGTTGGAGAGTTGTGTAAAAAGAGCTGTTACTTCCTTGCCTATGTGAATTTTGACAATTCCTTGGGGAGTAAGACAGGCACACGCTGGAATGTGTGACAATGAGGAAAGTAAAGGAAACCAGAATGGATGCCTCTACTTGGGAAAAGAGGAACATTGAGCTGGTTTCAGGAGAAGCAGTTTTGCACTAAGTTTTCAAAGGTGGAAATGGGTGGAAAGATAACGAGCATTTTAGTTGTCAGGAATATCATAAGGGTCCAGAGGTAAAATATATGGATCAGTATATTGAAAAATCCAGAGATTTTGGCTACAAAAGAAACCTGGACAAGTGAATAACGGCTAGAGAGTGGGAGGCATTGGGGCATAGCGGCTCATGCTTCTAATCCCAGCATTCTGGAGGCAGAGGTAGCCAGATCACCGTGAGTTCAAGGTCAGCATGGTCTATAACAGGGTTATATTGTGAGACCTTGTCTTTATTCTTGAGTTAGAGTTGGCTATTAAGAGCTTTTAAGAAAGTGTATTATATTCCCTTATACCCATCCCCCACCTTGATACAAGTGATCTGATAGTAAAAATGAGAAATGGTGGGGCTCTTTATGGAAGAAGAAGGGAGGTAAATACAAAATAAGGTGGGTGCAAAGGAATAGCAGTATACAAGTTATCTGATAAAGAAAATGGGAAAACATGAGCTCCTTAGGGAAAGGGGAGGGAGTTAAATACAAAAGAAGGAAGGAGGTGAGGTAAGTCAAACAACATTAAGGATTTTTGGAAAAAGCCACAAGGAATCATACTATTAACTATTTGCCAAACAAAAAATAGAATCTATAATATACTAAAGCCCATGTGTAAATATACATATATTGTTTTAATAAGCTTTTCTCATCTGGGCTTATGGTGCTTCTTCTAAGAGCCAAAGGCCACCACGCAAAACCCTAATATGAGACATGAGAGTCCTCTTTGAGTTATTGGCCAGGGTTAATATACAACCTTTTAATATTGCTCTTGGTAATACCCCAGGGGTGGAAGATAGTTGTCTATTGCTAAAGACAACATGTACCTCAGAAACAGAGCCCAGAGACCCCTTAGCTGGAAATGACCTAAAAGCCCCCTCCCTGAGGATTCCCTCTCATGGTACCAGAAGGTCCTGTGCAAGCTTCCCAGTGAGGAAAACAACCAACAATTCTATTCAACCATGATGCTGAGGAGCCACATCAAGGAGCAGCCTGGCACTATCACCCTAAGGTTGCAATAATGGCACACATACCTTAGAGGTAGTTAACAGCTCTCTAACTAGTCTAAAGATCCACTCAGCAGGAGGGAGACCATGTGTGGTGCTGAAAACCTAAGTGCTAATGAAATCATGGCCATTGAGGAGAATCTACAGCCACTAATTTACTCAACTAGCATAATCCCTAAGTATGTATTTAGGTTATATGTATAAATGTTACAATATGTAAACATTTGTCATTATGCCCACATAAGTGTAGTCTCCACCCTCATCAAGGAAACATCTCTTTGCAACAAAAGCCACTACAGACTACAATCAATTAAAAATAAAGATCAAAGTGTCAAATCTAATACTTATTAATTCAAACTGAACTTTTGCCAAAATACAGCAGATAATCTATATAAAGCATCACTATTTTTCTACCAAAAAAAATGATGTGAAAAGTCAGAGACACTTCAGAAAGTAGCTTGGCTTACTTACTTGTCCTAATGACAAACACAGTGTAAGTAAAAATTTTTAAAAGTGGTATTTTTCCTTGGTAACCCATGAATGTTGGATATTTGATCCCCATCTTTGTTTATAAAGGAGAAAGACTGCTCTTCCATATTCTAAAAAGTTATACTTTAAATTGGAATAAGTAGTCTAACGAGCACTTGAGCGAAAGGCAGGGCATGGAAAGTGGCCAGATAGGAAAATTGTGGAAGGGAGACAGGACGCTACTTCCCACTCAGCTATAGCATCTATCAGAAAACAAGCAAATTCCTCACCAGCAACAAGATATTTGGTCTTCCATTTGAACATTCCCTTGATTCTGTGGTTAGGCAAGGCCAGATCTTTTCAGATCCTCTTATTTTCTTCAGCTGGTTATCAGGTTTTCTTATTCCAGCCTCAAACCCTCTTTATCTCTTTAGCATCCTTATGAGTGGGTTCCTAAGGAAAGCATCACATAGACTCACAAAGCAATAAGCCTTCAGCCTGAACATACGGTTCAAAGAAACATGAATATATATACGCACTGGACTTCTACACTCAAGTGTTGGCAACTACCCAAGGGCAACACGGCATGGGAAATCAACAGTCTATCAGGGTACATACTAGTGTTTGCTAAGACATATCTGTTTAGTATAATTTAGTTGTCAGTTCAAACCAGAGCTGCTTCAAAGTCTTCAGACAAAAAAGCATTGAGATTATTGATTGATGTTACCAGCTGGATTGTATTTGACCTAAATTCCTATGTTCAAGACCCCAAACATGATCTTAAATGGAAACAGGGCCATTTTAGATGAAATTGATAAGATGTGATAAGGTCATACTGGTGTTGAATGTACCTGTGTGAGTGTGTGTGTGTGTGTGTGGTGTTTTTATAATTTCAACAAGTGAAGAAAGAAGACATATAAAAAAGAGGAAAGATTGCAGGAAGATACGGGAGAATTCCATCTATAAGGAATGCCAAAGATTGACAAGACATTTCCAGAAGAGAGGGACAGGGAACACAGGTCACACGCTACTCAGGAGGCTAATATTGCTGACATGTTGATCATAGACCTCCAGTCTTCAGAACTGTGAAACACAAAACTCCTGGTGTTTAAGCAATATGCCATGACAGCCCCAGAATATGGTTACAACTTCTCTCATTCTCCAGCTTGATGATGACCAAGCGTGCTTGATCTTGACCTAAGAGGAGTTTGGATAACAGAAGAGGAAGAGGTTAGGTTCATTACTATCAGTTTCTTGGACAAAATGGTGCCTTGTTAGAATCCTAACAAACCACAGAAGAATGGGAACAGAGGAAAGGAAAATGGCATAGTCTGGAAGCTCCAATGTGACAAAACTTCCATCTTTACTAGAAACTTTAAAAACACAATACTGATCAGAGGCCGTGATTCTATTATTATTTGCCATTTAACATGAATTTGGAGTGGATGGTGCTTGTGAGTTTGAATCTCATCATTGGCCAGTTGTGGAACCTTGGGCAAGTAACTTTAGCATCTTGCTCTGCAGTTTTTTTCCTTTATAAAATGTAGATATTAATAACAAAATAGTAAGCTTGACATTAGTTTGGCATCAGTGCTAATGATGACAACTCTGGCTTTTATTTTGAGTTGTTATACCAATAGACAACTAAAAGAGTGGCAATGATTATGTTAACCTATGTAAACTCACGCTGTTTTTCAATGATCTTGAACCTTAGAAAAACAGTATTATAGTTTGTGCTTTACAAATGAAAAAGAGACACAAAGATTTCACAATTTAATGAGTGTCTTTCTGAAGACAGAAGCAAGACTGACTCAGGTTTCTATGCCAGCACCTTTTCCACCACTATCGTCCTGGTTTCCAAGAATGAAATTTTAACTGATATTTTAATTCCAGCAAGAAAATAGGACCCATGAGGTTTCACCAAAACATGGTGAATGCCAAGTAAAACGTCAGATAGTCAAGCAAGAAGCGTGGTTTCCTTTGTCAAGAAGTCATGTACCTGGGTAGAAATTCATGTAATCCAGATGCAGGGGTGTACATGGATGAGCGTGAAAGGCAGACAGCTTCCTTTCCATCAGTCATTTCTCCTGCAGCCATTCATTCCATTCACCCATCTCATAGATACTTGCTGAATATCTAAGCTATGTTGTTTCATGAACTGTTTATTAGTGCTGTAATGAGACACCTAAGATTCTATAATATGGGGAGAGCTTGGCAGTAAACTGCCGTTAGAACACACTCTGGAAAATAATGAGTATTTCTATTTTATAGATGAGATAAGCTGAGGCTTAGAGCAAATAAAAACTTTATCCAAAGCCACAGAAATGATGAATAACACAGTCCAAATTTAATTCAGATTTGTTTTGTGCATGACCAATGCTTTTCACTTTGCTCTGGGAGATGTTAATAGGTGAGGTAAAACAGAAAAATAAAAGGAAGTTTGGAAACTCTGGGAACTAAATCCTTTTGCTAGAGAGTCATGGAATATGTCAACATGTTCATGGTTTTGCAGTGCTTTGTGGGGACTGATAGTATATAGATTGAGCATTCTCCAACTGAAAGGCTTCAGCCAAGAGCACTGGGCCACATCAACTATGACCGGGAAGTATGGAAAAAAGACAGTCAACAGGGGTTCTTAGGCATCTATATTGTGCTCCTTGACACTGTAAAACATTGGTGAATTGGACAAGACAGTCTCTAACTCATCTTCCTTGTGTTCCAAGATGTTAAAGAACTAGATTCTGGGGTGTGAGAATGAAGGAAATAAAGATAAATGGTGTTGTTGGGCACATGTTTCTATGGTGACAATTTTGTGATTGAGTTCTATGCTATCAATTAGAGCAGCAGTAGATTTGAAAAGTACCCAAAGTGTCTTTGTTGACTCCATGCTTTTGACAACAGTGACAGATTTCCACAAAGAAGAAAGCCCCTGGGAAGGGAAGCGATGGTGACTGAGATGGGTGGCTTATTCTAACTGTCAAGAGCATGTGGGAAAGAAGAGGTTTGGGGGTGGGGAATGATTGCTCATTTACTCTAATTTTTTTTCCAAAAGTTTATGAGAACAGGTTTTCCCTTACACCCAAATTAAGAGTACAAGTTTACCTTTAAAATGATGCAACATTTAGAAGATGCTATATCCAGGGTCATCACTGTTCCATCGAGGAGATAAGAACATAGATGACTATTGCATAAGGCAGCTCAGTATACTGAGTGCTTGTGTGCTCTCTCTCTCCTAATCCACAAGTTGAAGCTCTTAATCCAGTTTAGAGGTGGGACTCTGGGGGTGTGATTATGTCATGAGAGTTCAGCTGATACAGGGGATTTGTGACCTAAGAAGAAGGCATTCAGGTGTGGTGGCTCACACATGTGATCCTAGCACCTATGTGGTAGATGTAGGAGGATCATGAGTTTTAGGTCAGCCTGGGCTAAATGGGGAGACCCTGTCTTGAAAGAACAATATCAAATAAACAAAACTGAAGAGGCTTTCACCAAGAAATCTGCTTTCTTCCCCACTTGATGCTATAACAAGAATCTGTATTCATCGGGGGATGAATGGCATCCTGATATTGGGCGTCCAGATCTCACAACTGAGAAACAAATTTCAGTTATTTGTAATGTATGATACTTTTAAATGATAGTTTTAATTCATTATTTGAAGACCTTATACTTATATATAATCATACTTTTTATTGATTTTTATTGAGCTCTACATTTATCTCTGCTCCCCTCCCTGCCTCTATAATTATACTTTTTTGTAGCATCCCAAAATGACTAAGACAAGCATACTAGAAATAGCCAGTCAAAAAGTACAGCAAAGGACTTTGAGGTGATTTCCAGTAAAGTAGAAATACCAAGGCAAGACATTACATGCTTGTGAGTGTCCATCTCATTCGGGCAGCCTGGCCTTTGGGTGGAATTTGCAGGTGTATTTTTATCTGTGGGCCATGGTATCACACAGTGACTATTTACCAATACCCAGGATTTAGCTTCAGCAATGCCTAGTTTCTTTCATGGTCTGACATTTTCCAGCTCTGACAGGCATTTATAACTTTATGACAAATAGAAAAATAAAGTCAAATTCATGTTGTTTTTCTTCCAGAATAAAGTATTAGGAAAGTGGGAGACAATGCCGCTCCTTTAAAAATGCATTCTCTTCATTGCTCACTGCCTCATCTTCAAACAGATCACATTGACAGCTGCATTCAAGTCTTTCCTGCTATGCTGTACGACATAGATAGCTATAAGTACTACTGGCATCATGGCTATCACTTTCTTTCCTTAAGCAATGCCTTAAAAAGTAATTTACTTAGCACTTTATCTGCCCTACTCCTTTCCAATTATTCATTGACTTTATCGGTATCACCATTGTGCTGGTTAAGCTATATCATCAACCTGACTGCATTTAGAATCACCTAGGAGACACATCTCCGGGTTTGTGAGGGCTCTTATACAGAGGCTTAACTATGGGGTGATGGTGTACCATCCTATAGACTAAATAAAACAGGGGAAAGGAAAACCTGTTGAGCAACATCTGACTCTCTCTGCCTCCTGATTGCTGACATGACTTCTAGGACTGCCTCAGGCTTCCACTGCCATGCCTTCCCTGCCGTGATGGGCTATAACCTCTCAAACCATGAACCTTCCTTCCTAACGGAGGAGCATAGCAATGAGAACAGTAAGCAAATAAGCACCAGGACCACTGCGACCTATATTACCATGAATTTTCTTCTCTGCTCTCTTGACTTTTAAAAAAATGTTTATATTTATTAATTATACCATGTGTATGTATGCAGGGTGTTTGTGTGCACACGTGCGTGTGTGTGATTTATGTATGAGTGTGGGCCATATGTACTCTGTGCACATGTGGATATTGTAGATAACTTTGGGAGTCATTTTTCTCCTTTCACCATGAATTCTATGGATCCAACTCAAGTCATTGGGCCTACACAGCAAATACTCTTAACCATGAAGCCATCCTGCAGCCTCTGCTTCTAGTTCTGCAACAAACATGATATATACTTTATCTCTGTACTTTATATTAATTTTGCAAAGTCAGAAGAAACAATTCTCAACCCCACTTTGTAGACGAGACTATGAAGACCCAGTGTTGCCAAGGGGGTTGTCAAAGGCTTTGCCAACTGCCACCTGTTCCCTTTGACTCCCTCTGCCTTAATGTCTGGGCATGCAGACAATTCTCCAGTGTGACTCCGAGGTCTAGTTGTATTTATAGGAGGGTGGCATATTCCCCAAACAAATGATTTTTGGTAAATAATCATGTCAGTCAGATTGTATGTTCCATCCCAGTTTTATAACAGTGGTTATTATTGTTATAATTATGCTATTTTTCTATTTGCCCTCAAGTCGTTAAATCAATCTCACTCATTGTTAGACAACTAAGAAGTTTGTAGTCATATTCTTTTATTTACATCCACACATATTTGTGTGTGTGTGTTCATGCAGATGCCGTGGTACGCATATATAGGTCAGGGAAAAGCTTGCTGGAGTCGGTTCAGCCCCTCTACCAGATGGGTCCTGTGGGTCATCAGGCATGGCAGGAAGCACCTTTACCAACTGAGCTATCTCACTCACCTTGAATTAATTTTTCAGCCATTGTAACAAACTACCTTAAAAGCTGTGGTTTAAGAACAGGAAATTATTCTCTTGCCATCCTTGAGGTCAGAAATCCAGGCTACGTTAGGGTGTCAGCAAGGCATATCCCTTCTGTATGGGCCCAAAGGACCTTTGCTTTCCCTCCAGTCATTGCTGACATCCCTTTGTCTGATGCTCTGTCACTTCATACCCTCCCTCTACTGTCACATTTTCCTCTCGTTCTCTATTCTGCCTTCCCCCCTTTTTTGTGGGTGTGTATGTACGTGTTCGTGTGTGCCTACTGTGTGCTGTGCATGTGGAGGCAGAGGACAGCCTTGGTCCTCAGCTGTCTACCTTGGTTCTCAGGCCAAGGTCTCTTGTTGGCTGGAACTTCCTGATTAGGCTAGGCTTCCTGCTCAGTGAGCCCCTGGGAGACTGTCCCTGCCTCTGCATTGTTGGGATTGCAGGTGCATGCTGCTGTACCAGGCTGTTCATACATTCTAGGGTTCTCATTTTTATGTGGCAAACATTTTTCCAACTGTGCCATCTCCCCAGCCCCTGTGGTTACATTTTCTTCTCCCGCTTGGATCCCAAAGTTTGCCTCATGTAAGAATTCTGTGATTACATTGGACTTACACAAATAATCCAAGATAATTCCCCTGTCCAGAGATCCTTAACTAAATCACGTCCAAAAATATCATTTTGCCATAAAAGGTGCTATACTTACACCTTCTAGGTACTCGGGTGTAAATTTGTCGTGGAGTTCAGGAAGGGCATTATCCCTTCTGCTCTACTCTTCATTCAACAACTAGTTAATAAGTGATTAATACATGCAGTGAGCTGTGTTGGGCTCTGGGGAACTTGCTGGAAATGGCACAGCTAGACTCTCTCTGCTGTCACAGAACTTACACCCTAATGGGAGACAGACATTAAATAATGACATTATGATTACTTAATATACTCTTAGTGAGTGGTAGGAAAGTGGAATGAACAGACTGGGGATATATCCCACAGGACCTGGCTTTACTTGGAGTTTTAGAAATAAACTTTCAAGGAGGAGAAGACTTCCTATTTGAACTCTGCTGTGGTTGACTCATCACGAGAAGGTCAACAGAAGTCATTAAAACTTTAAAGTTCAAAAGATCTTTTTGAACTATTCAAATTCACCAAGGTCATGAGCTTTCTGGAGCTAAGAAGGAAACTCAAATTCTTCGAGGCAGGTGAGGTCCTCAAGAACAAGAAACATTTTATTATATTGTCATTTTGTTATTCACATAGAAACAGCAATAACATCCCCCTCAAATACATACACAGTGACTACGGAAACTATATTTTGATTTCTCAGATTTAGGTGGGAAATTACTTTCACCATTAAGATTTGTAAATTTGATGATCTCCTCTATGACCTTTGATTCCTGAGTGTTCCTTGTTTTTGCACTGCTTTGTGTTGTAATCAGTACTTAGAATTTTTTTTTTCAGAACTGTAACCCTGGTGCTACATTTGGGTGTAGAATACACCCTAAAGGGCACCATGTCAAAGACATGGTATATAATGAGTGGTTTAGGTTATTGTGGACATACCCTTGAGGCGGGTGGTTGCGAGACAGCCTTTGACCGCCCCACCATCATGCAGTGTTACTGTCCTATGTGCTCTAGCCATGATGTTCCAACACAAATCTAGAGCAGCAAGGTCAATTGGTCATAGTCTGAAATCTCCAAAACCATGAGCCAAAATAAGAAATATTTTAAAAAATATCTTGAGCATCATATAAAGACATTCTTCCTGGATTCTTCTGATCCCTTCCATGTACCCTTCCACTCAAGGGTAACTTTTCTGTATCTTTGTTATCTTTCCAAGATTCTTGACATTTCCTCATGTTTAACGGCTCCCAAATAAGTAAATCCCTAAGGAAATCTAAATAGATATCTTGTCCAAGATTCCAAATTTAGATTTTAAAAAGAAGTCCATCTTGGCTTCTCTGGCAAGATCATGGAGATGCTTGGAGAAAAGACTGTGGATAGAGTCAAGTTCAACCATGTTTTAGGCTCAGTTTCACCAGCGTTTTTGTACCTCAAATATTTATGGAGCAATTTGATTTGGTGGCCTTTAGTATTTCTATATAAACTTATTGTTTAATGCCCATAAAAGACTTATGTGGCAGCAAATATATGAGAAATAAAGGGATTCTACTTTTAAATTTTTCCTTTTTAATGATGAAAACAGGTGAATCTTTACCTCTAAATTTTTATTCTTTGACTTTTTTATCTTTCTATAAAGGAACCTATTTGTGGTCCTTAGTCATTTTTTTTTACTGATGTTTAAGAGTGCTTTGGATTATAGAAAAATATTTCTTTGTGCAGCATATTATTAAATACTTTTCTTATACCAAGAAATATAGACTTCTTGGTCTATATACACAGACACACACACACAGACAGACACACACACACACAGACACACATCATGTCCAGCATTTAGTTCTACGATGTAAGTGAAGAATTCATGTTTTACCATTAATTTCCATTTCCAAATGGCATTTATCTTTTGTTTCATTGTTTTAAAACTCTTGGATATGTAAACAGGAAGTTTTAAGGTATTATCAATTAAAACACACAGCAAACAACTTTCTCAACCTTTTCCTCATATGTAAAGTTAGGATGCTGGAAACTGTATGGAAGATTTTTGAGGATATGTGTGAGCCAAGGTTGGATTGTCTGTTATTGACCCCTAATGTGTACCTATCATGCAGCAGCAGCTTTGGGAAGGTGCATTATATGAATAAGATATGACTGTGTTTTGAAACCTGTTAGCTTTTTCCAATATGCTTTTGATTAGTTTATTTCTGGACCCAGTACACAAAGATCTAGCAATCGTTCAAGCATAGCCATGGGTTCAAGCAATTAATTTTAATTGAATTTGACCAACTTTAACTCTTCTAGAGCATTAAGGTACCAAATTAAGGTGAGGGGTTATAAATTGTTTTTTCTTTTCCTTCAGAAAGAACATTGGACTTTCTAATATTTTGCTAACAGTAGTGAGCTGCTACCACACAAAAAGAAAACTCTCTTAACTGCAGCTTGGATGCTCACACACTTAGCTTCTTCCTTACTTAATAATGTATATTTTCAGCACTTAGATGCATAAGGAAATCCTGCTCAGACACTACGCACAGTTAAGGCAGAACAAATACAAGCCAGAGAAGTTACTAAATACCAAACAAGATAGAGAAAACGATTCCGTCTAGTTTGGGGTTGGAGCTGCTATCATTTAGAATCATGTGTGAGAGAAGTCATGTGGGTTCTGGTGAGACACTGATGAGAGACGTGATTATGTTTCCTTGACACGGGAATTCCTTTAAGCTGAGAACATTTAATTCATTTTTTCTCAGTATCTATCACAAAATGGTAAGTCCTAATTACAGTGATGAAGGGACACATCCAAACTTGAGGCACTTAGGTCTTAGAAAACAGGCATGAGTTAAAGAAACATAGATGTACACATGGAACAAAATGGATCCTAGAAGTGAATATTAGCTTTCTGACTAAAACAATTGCAGCTACTACAAGAGCATTTGATTGTGAACAGGCAGTAGAGTATATGGCAATCTTCTTGCCAATTTTATTTTAGTTTTGATTCTTGGATTCATTTCTTCAATCACCATTTATTTAATACCTATTTGATTCCAGGAGTTAGATGGTTCTCATTCAAGTGCAGGGCTCCTAGTGCGCTGACTGTCACAATAGGGAAATGATGAGATAGACATTCCCAAGATGTAACTGTGACCTGGGTAAGAAAGGCTTACCAGAAAGGGAAGACTAGATTTTCATTGTTCATTGTGAATCATCTGGAACTTAGCAGCAGGAAGGCCCAAACTCTAAAAATGGAATGAGATATTTCCCTGGCCATATTGGCTCTTTGAAAATGAGGATGTGTGCTGGGAATGCAGACACCAACAAGTTTGGTCAAAGAGTAGAGAACATCACAAAGGCTTGACTGTTCATATTTTGCAGGTAAGTCTGGGTTCAGACCTTTAGGGCATCTTCAGTGTGCCATCTCCATGCCAGGCAGTGGAGACAGATAGGCAGATAAGGCCGGTGTAGCCCCAGCCTTACAATCTCATAGTCCAGCATTTAGCACTTAAGTCCTTGGTGCTATTCAAAGAAAGACTAGAAAGAGTTTGACAAATTCATCAAGAGCAAGTGGAAATCAAAGAATAGTTGTGGGAAAAGGATGATGAGGGTAAATGCAGATTTGATTTTGGATATCTGGAATCTTAGCAGATAACAAAGAAAAGGCCATCAGAAGGAACAATGCTCTCAGGTCATCAGCAACTTTCAAGCCTGGGCTCCAGTACCAGAACTCTCACCTAGGGCACAAAGGATCGTTGCTCAGGTGCTACAGCAGACGAGGTGGTGTGTGTGTGTGTGTGTGTGTGTGTGTGTGTGTGTGTGTGTGTGTGT
>LOJH01010068.1:27906-41352 GCA_001685095.1 Ellobius talpinus
TAGAGGAGAGAGAGAGAGTGGGGGAAGAAGGAGAAGAGAAAGGAGAGAGACAGAAAAGGGAGCGGGAGGGAGGAAGCGAGCATGCCAAAAGGGAACACAGAGAAGCTAAGATGGCGAGAGGGGGGTGCCAGGAGTGGGCGTGGCTTGTCTGTTAAAGAGACGAAAACCATAACAACTAAAACCCAAACCATCTGATGGCATGACTTAAATCAGAAATGTCCCCAAAGCCTTGTCGGTTGAAAGCTTTGTCCCCAAGGAAAGGTTCAGAGATGAAGCTTTGGGGAAGTGACTGAGCCACGGGACTATGACCTCATCAATGAGTCCACTTATTGATGAGTTCATAACTTGATATGCTACTGCTGAGTGATGAACATCCACGAGGCAGGCTCTAGTTGAAGGAAGCAGGTCTTAGGAGGAGTAAACCTTCCTCCTGGCCCCTACTCTCTGCTTCTGGGTCACCCTAAGAGCTGCTTTGTGCCCTCCCCCACACGACTGCATCTCGATGTCTTGCCCTATCACAAGTCCATTAACAGAGCCAAGTGATCATGGTTAGAAACCTTTGAACATGAGCCCAGGTGAACCTTTCCTAATTCTAAATTCCTCTCTGGGGCCTTTTGTCATAATGATGATAGGCGGACTAGCATGTTTGCCTTCCTACACAGAGACACAGTTCCTTCTGATATCAAGTAGTAATTATGATGAGACATTATCCACATGCTATTTGACCACTGGAATTCTTTTCTCTTAAAATTATCTTTTCTAGAAATCAGTGGAATCTTCAGCTTCTTAGGAGGAATTAGAAAATTTTCATTGACAGTCAATTACTGAAGAAGCATGAAATACGTCCCCTGTGCACTTGTCTCCATTTTTCCTCTCAAGAAGACAGGTTTATGATATTTAATATTTTGTATGTGTGCATTTCTCCATCTCTCTTTTTCTCCCCCTCTCAATCTCTCTCCCTCTCTCTCCCTCTTCCCCCTCTCTCTCCCTTCCCTTCTCCCTGTGTGTGTGGGTGTTAGCGATGGCGTGAGCAGAGGTCAACCTTAGGTTTCTCCCCTCAGATGCAGTCCGCATTGTTTATTTTGAGACAGGGTCTCTGTGTGGATAGATTTTATGTCACCTTGATACAAAGTAGGAACATATTGAAAGAAAGAATCTTAATTGAGAAAAATATCTCTATAGGATTGGCCTGCTGGCAGATCAATGGCATTATCTTGACTGATGATTAATGTGGAAGAGTCCAGACCACTGTGGGCAGTTCCCACCCCAGGCAGGTTGGGAGAAAAACAGGAAGCAGCATTCCTCCATTGCATCTGCTTCAGTTCTTGCCTCTAGGCTCCTGCCTTGAGTTTCTACTGTGAATTTTCTGGATGTTGTACTGCAAACTTTATGATAAAATGAATCAATTTCTTCCCAAGTTTCTTTTGTTCTTTGTCATAGCAAGAGAAACCACAACAATTTCTCACTGGCCTGGAAGTCATTGGTTAGGTGAGGTGAGCTGGGCAGCAAGCTCCAGGGATTCCCTTGTCTCTGCATCCCAGGAGCGGGGATAACAAATCTGGACCATCAGTCTTAGCTTTATACACGGATCCTGGGGGGTCGAAACTCAGGTCCTCATTCTTGTGAGCCAAGTGAGCCATCTCCCTAACCCCTGATGTTTAATATTTTTGGGCATAAAATTAATATACATTGGTTAAGTCACAAAGTATTATAGGTGACTTCATTCAAATATAAATAAAATATTTTAAAACCCAAACCTGTTATTAATGCAGAGAAATCATAATTCAAAGGAAAGGGGTAAATAATTATTTGAATAGGAAGCTCGTGAAAATCAATACTGTGAGCCTTAGTTTAATACTGTACTCTGATCTACAGCGTGTGGATAGAATTATGTCAACATTTATAGTCTTTTCTGACCACAATCCAACTAAAAGTTGCCTAATACGATATGACACAGGAGATTCTTTAAAAACCATCTCAAATAATTATGATACTGACAATAATCTAATTAGATATCATTTTAGCCATATTTTAATGTATTATAGGTGTATGTACATTGTAGGTATTGTGCTAATCATTGTATATATATTTTCTTGCTTTACTTAGGAAGCTTTGGGAGGGTGGTATTTTATTATACTCATCTTATGGGTAAGGACAGTCAAATTCAAATGAAAGAAACCAATTAAACAGGTTTTCTTAGGATATGGAATTTTTAGTGCTGATCCCTGGAATGTTCCAGACATTCTGAGATGAGTTGGTTGTCCTGAAAGAGTATCTCATTTCGTTTTGAGGGATAAGATAAATTTAAATCCCTGATTTCTCTATTTATTTGATTCTCTTATCTACTATCAGTCCAGTTCAAGATTATTGTTAATAGAAGAATCTAGACATTCTTTGCATGGGAGGAAGAATCAAAAATGAAGCAAGATGAAATCATTTTACTCAAAGTAATTGAAGATATCATCTGATAAACACTTTCAGCACAGTAGTAGGATACAAAATTAATATACAACTATTGGTAGCCTTCATACATAGCAACAACAAGCATATTGAAAAAGAAACCAGTAAAAACAATCCCATTCTTAACAACCATAAAGTAAAAATAAAGTATCTGGGAATAAACCTAGCCAAGGAGATTATAGACCTTTACAATGAAAACGTTAAGACACTGAAGAAAGAAATGGAAGAAGATACAAGAAGATGCTAAGATGCCCTCCTCCCCACGATAGTCATGGATTGAAGAATCAATATTATAAAAATGGCTTTCCTAAGAAAGGAAATATACAGATTCCATAATATTTCAATCAAGATCCCAGGGAAATTTTTCACAGACAATCATAAGTTTTATATGGAAACATAGAAGACCAGGGATACCTAAAGCAATCCTGAACAAGAGAACACTGTGGAGGGTATCACCACATCTTATTTCAAATTATACTACAGAGTCCTAGTAATGAGAACAGCATTACACTGGCACAGAAATAAACATATAGATCAATAGTATAGAACAGTGTACTCAGAAATATGCCTACAGAACAATAGCTGAATGATTTTTGATAAATAATCTAAAAATATACACTGGAGAAGGCAGCATCTTCACCAAATGATTCTGAGAAATCTGGGCATCAACATTTGGAAGAATAAAACTTGGTTCCTATATATCACCCTGAGAAAACCCTAACTATGTATGAATCAAATTCTTCAGTGTAAGACTTGATATCCTGAAATGGCTAGAGGAGAGAGTAGATGAGCTCCAATATGTATGTACAAGTAAGAATTTTCTGAATAGAACTCTGGTAGCATAGGAAAAAGCAAACTTGCCAGATGGGGTCTCGCATAACAAAGAGCACTGTTAGTGAAGATGGAGCTCAAAGAAGAAATTGTCACTTATACCTTTAATAGAGGATTAGTAACCAGAATATACTGGAGGAAAAAAAAACTCTAAGAAAGAGAGCCCCGTTTCAAAAATATGGAACTAAAGTTCTCGAAAGAAATTACAAATCCTGGGAAACATTCTAAAAAGTGTTCATTATCCCTTGCCACCAGGGAACTGCAGGTTAAAACTACTTTAAGATTCCATCTCATCCCAATCAGAACGAAAGGCCATCACCAAGGATACAAGTGGCAACAAATGTTGGCATGGATGCGAAAAAAAGGGAACCTTGATACACTGCTGGTGGGACTGTAAACAGGTGCATCCACTTTGGATATCACTCTAAAGGTTCCTCAGAACGCTAGAACTAGATCTACCATGTGACTCAGTCATAACTCTCTTGGACATCTACTCGGAGGACTGTATACCCTACCACAGAGACACCTGCACATCCATGTTCATTGCACCTCCATTCACAATAGCTAGGGAAGAGAATCATTCTAGATATCCATGAAGAATGGAGAGTGGGAATGTGGTATATACATACAAAGAATCTTATTCAGCTATAATGAAAAATTATATCATAAAATTTACAGGAAAAGTTATACTGAGTGGTGGTAACCCAGCTCGAAAAGATAAATACAGCATGATTTCCTTCATAATGCAGATTCCAGCATTGACTCTATAGTTTCCAGTCCACAAACCACTGAGCAAATGAAGCTGGGCTCCCTTTATAACATTTCCAAAGGGCCTAAAGCCTATTGGAAAGTGACATTCAGAGCAGAACCCACTCACCTGGGGAAGAGGGTAGAGATGGCACTGTGATTGGGCAGCATCCTGCTTGCAAAATTCCAGAGCATGGCACACCACATCAGCATTCATAGCTTCACCGAGTCTGGTGGGAAATGGAGCAAAGCAAAAGCTATTAAGATCTCTCAGGCATCAAGGAGCAGAAGCACTATCAAAGGAAGTTAAATCCCCAGAATGGATTCTGATGCCCTCACAACCCGGCCTTAGAGCTTCACCCAGCACAGCTACTGCATTGTGTTTTCCAGCGATACTCATCCCTCCTGCCTCTTGCATAAGGTCCTAAGGACAGGGAGGAACACGATCCCTGATCTATGAGTTTGCCCCTCAGAAGAACACGTGAGAAGTCACGAAAACAATCGGGAAAGGAAAAAAGAAAGGATATGATTAGATGGTAATAGTATGTTGAAATTTATTGGATCTAATAGAAAAACTACTATAAAAACTTTCACACCTTTAAAATTATTTACTTAGATACAATCCAAATCATATATCTTTTTCTTATGGAAGAAAAATATTACTGCTGATTTGCTTCTTTTATGGAGAAATCTATAAGGACAGTGGTCTTCAAATACTGTGGCTATGACTAGATTCAAAGGAGCTAAAGCAACGTGTGATGGCTCATCTTCATTGTCAAGTTTACTATACTTAAATTGATCTAGGAGAAGCATCCTTCATGAGGGCAGCACAGAGAGGTTGAACCTCAGTGGTACTAGCTGATGGGCTAGTGGTCCAGACTTAATGAGAGAAGAGAAAGGAGGAAGCTTTCTGAGCTCTCTCTCTCTCTCTCTCTCTCNCTCTGCTTTCTGAGCACTAACCACCCCCTCCTTTATTAACTGACAATGCAGGTGACTTTGACTTATGTTTTCACCAAAGCAATCAACTTCCCTCAAATCAGGAGCCCAACAATTACTTTTTCTTTTAGTTTCTTCTTGCCAGGTATTTGGTCAGAAAAGAGAGAAAGTGGCTAATGCTGACAATTGTTACTGAGAGTTCACTACTGTGACTTCCTGACTGCATGGTGCATAGGCCTTCTGAACTTGTTTACAGCAGAAATGGAGAAGAGATTAGAGCTGTAAACAGAGAATAGTGAGTAATTCTTACAAGAGTTCAGATGACAATACTGTACATAGAAAGCGGATGAGTCAGAAAGGACTCTATCTATAAGGTTTATAGAGAGGAATAAATAAGAACTACCTGAACTTAGGTTAAAGGTCATTTCTAGTATATTATGCCAACTAACCTGGCTTTATTTTGTTCATCCTCTAAAACTCTGAGTGAGGCTGAATTCAGAAGTAATGAAATACATTGTTTGGTGAAGGAAACATCATTATTTCATTCAGACTGTAACATGGTTATTGTTCTCGGTATTTAGTGAGTTTTAGAGTTCAAAGCAGAATGCTATGAAAAATATTTGGATTGGCAAACATGCAAAAGTTTGTGGCTGACAACAAGGTGGTTGTGAGCAAAACTTCTTTAGTTCTTAGATTAGCATTCTTGAAAATAAGCTATGAGTTTCATAGTGACAACAGGAAAGGAATCAGAATCCTATATATTAAAAGAACCAGGGCATAGCAGTGCAAATTCATTTAAAAAGAAGGCATCTGAATATAGAGACTTCAGGTTACATGATGGAAAAAAAGGCAAGCCAGGGAAGTATTTCTTTAGGTCCAGCCATCTACTTAGGGGCTGCTGCATCTGTGGTGCAGGGGAGTTGGCTGCATTTTAAATTGGCAGCCAAACTTGGCATTGTTCACATGCACAACATAAGCGCTAAGGAGTCACAGAGTTGTAGTAACACCTCCTCAGAAAGACACCAAGGTCAGACAATGGGACAGATTATGGACACAGACTCATGAGTAGGCTGTGTATGAAGTGGTAGAGGTGAGGACCAAGATGCAACGGAGTCTCCAGAATATGGACGAGACCAATATGGTACGTGTGAGGTTTGCTGAGGAAATCTGCAGGCACTGGAGTCTATTCAACTCCACTGGAGCACAGATGATATTTGAAAATGGTTTGCTTTAGATAGTTCTTGAAGGTTTTATAGAATTCAACCTGAATCTGTCTAGTTCTGAGATTTTCTTTTGGAGGAGGTTTTTAATAGCTGCCCCAATCTTGTTATGGGTCTATTTCATCTGTGTCCATAGGCTTTAACTTTGGTAGGTAGTATGCATTTAGATAATTAACCATTGCTTTTAGTTTTTCAACATCTTGGAATGTAAGTTATCAAATTATTCTCTAATGATCTTTCAAACTTCTTTGGAATGTTTGTCTGTCATTGTTTTAATTTGGTTGTTCCTTCCTCTTCTTCTGGATAGTTTAGCTACAGATTTGGCACTCTCACTAATATTTTCAAAGAACCAACACTGAATAATGTTGTTTGTTCTTTTGGTTTCTCTTTCATTAATTTCTCCCATGATGTGTGTGCATGAGTGAGTGTACGTGTGCATGTGTATATTTTTCCTGTATATTGTTTGGGTTCTAATTTTTTCTAGAGCTTTGAGGTATATCATTAGATTATTTTTGGAGATCTCTGATTTTTAAGAAATATTAGAGGCACAAACTTTCCTTTTAGGATACCTTGTGTGTATCCCAGAGGTTGTGGTAGGCTTCACTTTTATTTACATTTGATTTAGGAATTTAAAAGACTCCTCCTTAGCCAAGTGGTGGTGCTCATGCCTTTAATCCCAGCACTCCAGTGGCAGAGGCAGGCAGATCTCTGTGAGTTCAAGGCTAGCCTGGCCTACAAGAGTAAGAGCTAGTTCCAGGACAGGCACCAAAACTAAACAGAGAAACCTTGTCTTGAAAAGCCAAAACAAAAACAACAGCAACAACAAAATCCTCCTTGAATTTTTTCCATGTCAAACAGTTCATTTAAAACTATATTGTTCAGTCTTCAGGTATTTATGTATTGTCTGAGATTTATTAGCCTTGTTATTACTTTCCAGACTTATTCCACCGTGGTTTTGTAAGGAATTATTTCAATTACTTTGTATAGCATGAGGCTTGCTTTATGGATTCTATTGTGAGCAATTTTGGAGAGCCTTTTATGTGTCTCTAAGAAGAACATTTACTTTCTACTTATTGCATGGAATGTTCTATAAATATCTACTAAATATTATTGGTTTGTAGTATACTTTAGTTCTTAGCTTTCTTTTCTGATTTTTAATTTTGAAGACTCATAACTAGATATGAGAGTGAGGTGTTTGAAGCCTTCAATTATGATTTGTTAGGATACATGTGGCCTTTAATGTTCATTTTTTAAAAAAAATGCGGCCCCCATGAGTTGGTGCATACATATTTATAATAATCATATCATCTCGATGAATTTTTTATTAGTATGCAGTGACCATCTTTGACTCTTTTGACTAGTTTTGGTTTGTAGTATATGTTAACATACATGAGAATTAGGCCAGCTTAGATTCAGCTTCTATTTGTTTGTTGGGTTGTTTTCCAACTATTAATTCTCAAATTTTGGACATACTTCCTAGTTTTGTGAATTTCATGAAGAAAATTATTAGTTGGATCCAGTCAGTCTGCAATTCATGTGTTAAGGCCATTTACATTTAAGGTTGTTATTACACATTTGCTAATATTGGGTCAAAGCATCACTCAATCCTAATGAGAGAAGCTTCCTGAAGTAGATGGGAATCAACACAGAGACCTACACAACCGTTTAAAAGCTCAGTACTAAATGGGATCAAACCCCTCCCCTCAGGGCTCAGGGACCTTTGCAGAAGAGGACACCAAAAAGTATAAGAGCCAGAGGTGAGGGTGCAGAAGCTCCCTTAAAGAGGGCTCTAACTGAGCTAGTGAAGGGCAAGTGGAGTTGGGAGGAAGCCTAACTCATTCCAAAGATTTAGATTCACTCTTTTATTTCAATCTATAGTTGTGAACTTATGATTTTTCAAGCTTAAAAATGCATTTATATTTTTTGTAACAGGGAAGAGGTAAATATGGTCTTTCACTTTCTCAAATTCTGCAATTAGATTTCCCACATTTGAGCAAATCACAGGGGTTAGCACATCTACGTTGCAAATGGTAAGTCTTGCCCTGAGAAAATCACCTTCATGATCATGGCATCTCCCATTCTGAGGAATATTGTGGAACTTTTATTTTCTTCTCTCTCTCTCTCTAAAAAAATAGGTTCTCATGGTGTAATCCTGGTTGATCTGGAACTTGAAATGTAGACCATGCTGGCTTTGAACTCACAGAAAGAGAGCTTGCCTTGCCCTGGAGGAGCTGGGACTACAGGTGTGAGCCACTATATTTATTTTGAGTCTAGTCAATTCTGAAATTTTATTGTGAAGAAAGTAGTTACAATGCTTTGTATTTTTGATGTCAATAAAAGCCATTATATTTAAATCATATGATAATTGTTGTAATTTTTGCTCTTTAGTGTTCTTATGAAAATGTCCTTTCATAATATCTGAGAGCTACTGGACTTCCCACACAGGGACTTAGAGGGAGGCAAGATGATGCTTAGCAGGCCCAGAGCTAGATTTTCTGAAGCAACATTGAGAATAGTGGAGGTCAGGACCAAATAGAGGACTTTTCACCTGAATCTTGGTTAGGATGGATTTCTACCTAGATAGCCTCTTCTAGGTATCTAGATTGATGTGAGATTCCCCTCTGTATGCTGTGAATGCTTTATTGTCCTTGGTTAATAAAGAATCTGCTTTTGGACAATGACTTGACAGAATATAGCCAGGCTGGAATAGATATAGAGAGAGAGACTAGGCAGAGTCAGTGAGAAACCATGTAGCCACCACAGAAGACAGATGCCTCTGCCGGAGGCAACCAAAACTTTGCCAGTAGGCCACGACTTCGTGGTGATGCACAGATTAATGGAGATGGGTTAGTTTAGGATAACTAGCTAGCAATATACTTAAGCTATTGGCCAAACAATATTGCAAATAATATAGTTTCTGTGTGGTTATTTTGATTCTGAGCAGCTGGGGGAATGAACTAACAGCCTCCAACAACAGTAGATGACCTTGATACTTGTTCCCCCAGAACTTATATGCATTCGTGGGGCTCTCTGCTCATGGATGATATCCATGCCCCTTTCAAAAGGAGGTCCACGTAACTTGTTTCCAATTCTACCTCGTGTGTTTGCAAAAAGAAGGCAGAGTGTATGAAGTCAAGAGGGAACCTATCAGGCATCTAATCTGCTGACACCTTGGTCTTGTGCTCCAAGCCTTCAGATCTCTGAGTGGTAAACTTCTGTTGTTTCCAAAATTTCCAGTGTCAGGTATTTTGTTACAATAGTTCAGACAGGTCAGACACTGATGGTGAGTTTAAAGGAAATGTCTTATTTCTCAGGTTCTCTGTCTTTACAGAATCCTATGGCTATGGCTGTGGGTAGGAAATGTAATTGCTATTTAATTAGTTCATGAATTATTGAGAACTGACTAGTATGAGATAAAAGGAGAAATGGCCTCCAGGTCAGGAAATCCATTTCATATCGGAAGGCAGCTATTCAAGTAAAATTAAATCAAGAGGTTGTCATTTTAAGGGCAAAGCAACTTCAAGCTGCTTCTGACTGCTTAAAACAAGGTGCAAGAGGAGGATACATGTAAGGAGAGATCCCTAGCAGCATGGAACTGATGATGGGGTGCCAGTCCTGATGGGGTGCTAGTCCTGACAGGGTGCTGGTCCTGATGGGGTGCTGGTCCTGACAGGGTGCTGGCATTGACAGGTTGCTGCTCTGACAGGGTGCTTACACTAATACAGCCCTGGAGCTGACAGGGTGCTGGTGAGAGGAGGGTGCTGGCAATGACAGGGTGCTAGACCTTTATAGACAAACAAATGGTGAACAGAACCATTCATTACATCTGTCTTACTCCAAAACAGTCCATCCTCCATCCAGCTCTGCTTCTTTCCTTCCTCTACCTCCTTTCCATCCTTTTTTCTTTGACATATAGTCAGGATTTTTCTGAATACCTGGAATTACACACAAAATGAATAAAATGTTGTCCTAGGCTTTTGAAAGCTGTTGATTTAGCAGGGACTCAAAAGTAGAGAGGTAATTAAATTGTAAACACATGTCTTAAGTGCTATTGTAGAGGTTTTCACAGCATACTGTTGTGTGCATATGGGAGTGTGTGTGTGTGTGTGTGTGTGTGTGTGCCAATTTGCTTGTATGTGGTACAAGTGGAATGTCCATATGAGCTTGGAGAGGATCAGGGAAGCTTTCAGAAGAGGTGACCTGTATATGAGCTCCAAAGAAGTAGGGTAATGGGTCTGGATGCAGGTTTAATATGTATGAAACACAGGAAACAACTGTCAAACTCTTTAGGCAAAACCTGCCTGTAGTGCAAGAAAACCCCCGTGGAATGCGCTGAGATATGGCAAGGGATGGATTTGCAAGGGCCACCAGGACCAGTTCATGAGGTCTTGTGGATGGAAGGAAGTTATTGAAGCATGTTATTAAAGGGAATGCCATAGTTAGGTTTGTAGTTAAAGACACCATTATTTTTTTCTGTATTGGAAGATTTTGATTTTAAGGAAAACTTGCAAGCCCACAGGCCTGACTTCAGTTCATAGGCCATGACAATACTTGAGGTTTGGAGTAAAGGATAGGGTTCCTGCCACAGTCAGAATCCAGAATAAACCATTTCTGCAATAGATAAGTTCAGTATTAATAGACACTTGTACGCATGAAGAGCACAGATCTGTATGACTCTAAATGTCTGCGTTTAAACCTCTCTAGCTCTAGGCTACACTGTTTTATAGGGTGACAATGTCTTTTAAGCTTCACCACTTTACACCCAACTCTTGGGCTAAGCACACATTTATTATAGGAATATTCAGAAGAGCACTATATACAAGGAGGGATCCAGAGGACAACCTGCATGGCCATTAGTTGTAGAACAAGTGAGCAATACCCTAGAGATACAATTCAGTATCACATGGCCCAAGTGAGTGTGCTACAATTCACACTTCAGTGGCACAGAAGAAATGATATATAAAATGTGACACCATGTTGAGAGCTAAAAATATATATTTTGCAAGATTGTACACAATACATACTATATATGTATATATGTTATTATTATTATATGTATGTACATATAATAATATGTAAGGGGTGTCATGGCACAGATATGGAGTGAGAAGACAGCTTTGTGGAAGAAGTTCTCTCCTTCAACCTTTACATGGGTCCCAGAACTTGAGTGGTCTGGCTAAGCCATCTTGCTGGCACATTATATATAGTAAAAGTACATGGAGGGAAGGATGAATACAGAACCTAGGATGTCCATGGGGATGTAAAGATAAAAGGGAGCGACTATAAGGTTAGACTCAGTTGATCATCATGGCCCTAGAGTTTGTTTGTGGGCATGGGTCTGGGTGCTTGTTGTATATAACTCAAAGGAACTGAGTAAATAACAAAGTCATAAACATAAGACAACCAAGCATAGATGTAAGCCTGGCAGAAATTAAACTATTCTAAAGAAGCACTTGTGTCCCCCAATCTGACTATCAGACTATTCAAAAATGGATCCCAACAATGGGAATTCCTCCAGGACTCTCATACTGGGAGAAGACTGAAAACCTGCTTCCATTCAGAGGAAAATCTTGTTTCCTGGGGCAGAGAATATGACTCATCTTATCCAGTGCTGCAAAGAGTGGTCAAAACAGAAGGAAGAGAATAAGAAAAAAAGCAAACAGATCATGATAGCATAGAGAGGCTAGGAGAAAATAGGTTAGAAAACCTGGAGAACAGAGGGGTGGAAGCCACTGGGAGAGAGCAGGGCCAGTACTGAGAGCTCAGAGACAAGGTCAGTCATCACGTCAGTGGATAGTATAAGGTTATTTGTTGTTAGTGTCTGTAAATCCTGCATGGAAGGTGCTTGGAGAGAAAAGGAGTCAGATTTTCACCCTGTGCTTCTAGAGAAGCCTCTACTGGAATAACAGCATCAGAATCTGATGTCAGAATCTAGTGTCAGCTTCCCTCTATCAATGGTGACAGGAAGAGCAGGGCCAGCCCTTCTCCAATGAGAAGAAAGCTGCCTTCTTCCCTGTGCTAGCAACTGAGTCAGATTCCTATGCCATACTCACAGTTTGATAATGTCTGGTCCAAACATCTGAACCAAGAAGTAACAGGTGGTTTTCAAGAAGAGTTTTTCTAAGAAAAAAAAGGTGAACAGAATATATTTAATTGTCATACTTTAAAACAGATGTCAGTGTTTATGAAAATATTAAGACTGAGTGAGTAACAATTAATTTAAGTACTAGTTTCAAGATTTGGTAATTTCAAAGTTACTGTGGCTATTAAAGTTTCATATCTAGGAGTTGGAGCAATGGCTCAGAGGTTAAGGGCACTGGTTACACTTCCAGAGGACTTGGGTTCAGTTCCCAGAATCCACATTGTGACTCGCAACTGTGTGTAGTTCCAAATCCAGGGGATCGGATGCCCACTTCTGGACTCCTCAAGCATCGGGTACAGAGTGGTCCACAGACACGCAGGTAGGCAAAATACTCAAACCCATAAAAATAATCTTTCCCGTTAAATATTCTGCAGATGCTTGAAGAGCATTGGTTTGCTATGAAATTATAGATCTCTTTCCTTACATCAAGATGTATCAGAATGATGAAGAGTCCAAGAATGTAAAAACATAGATTCCAGAAATAAGAATGCAGAAATAAAGAAATATAAAGTTGTAAGTCTAGGAGAATGAGAATAGACTGTCAGCAGCTTTCTCAGCAGCTGTAAGATTAACTAGTAACAGTTGGTTTCTCCGCTTTACAACCCATAGGTCTATTTACAAGGCCGAAGCATCTCTCTACAAACTGTGAACCTAACACCCTTGGCCAGCCTTAATTAACTACAGATATGAGCTGAGTCAACTTTTAGAAGACAGATATATGACCTCTGGGTTATGCGTTATCCCTGCTATGTGAAACTGGCAGCATCAAAGGGGAGAGCACAGGGCTTCAGTAAACACTACCTGGAAGTACCAAGGAAGACAATAGATTAAGTACAAACAGTAGTATAACTGAAAATAAAGATTGTGAAGCACGGATCTGTATATGAGTTTTGCCTCGAGATTGTAAAAAATTCTTTGTTCAGACCTAATGCTTGGTGCCCCTACTATAAAAAAAAGGTGGGTTCAGAAACCAGCCTTGGCCACAGCCTTACAAAATCCATCTCTGGTTGTGGTCTCAGCTAGCTGATAAGCTTTTTGGGCCCATGGAGATTTTTTATTTTTTATTTTTTTCCTGGAATCTGGTTTCTGGAATAAAGTTTGCTTCTGGTT
>LOJH01010070.1:0-10623 GCA_001685095.1 Ellobius talpinus
AGAAAAAAAAGAAAAATCTATTTTGGTATGTTATGTTTACTTCCTAGTTGCCAATTAGGTTTTTGCAAGTATGAGCTTTGCATATTTTAATTATTTATTTTAAAGATCATCCACACCTACAGTCCCATCATCATTCAGGAGGCCCAGGAAGGAGGTTCACAAGTTCAAGGCCTGCTCTGACAACAGAGTAAGCTAGGCCAGGCTAAGGAACTTGGGTGAGAATATATCTCCAAACAACAACTCTTTGCAGGCTGGAGATACAGAGCTTTCCTCACACGGGAGGCTGAGCTCAGTCCTCAACACTGCAAATAAACAAAGCCACAGAGCAAATGAACAATGGTAAGAAAAAGGCAAAACAACTTTTGGATTTATTCGATTCCATCATTTTGTTGCTTTATCCCATAACATGCCTTGTGTCTTCTAATTTTGACTAATCATAAAATTTCTTTTTTTCACTCATGTTTACTACATAATTTTAGAACTGGATCATTGAGATCCATCTGCCTAACTGTACTTATTACTTTGGTCATATACAAACTACTCTAATAGTTTGAGCTTTTGCTTTCAAAATGGCTAATAGCTGTATTACTGAAACGGTTTGAGCTTTTGCTTATTGTCCTTTCACAAATGAAAATCTGCTTCCTAATTTAATAGGCTATTTTAAGCAGGTAAACATTTCAGGTACAAATTAGAGAAAGTCAGCATACATTTTCTATGGGATGGTAATTGCTGTGTTTATCTTAATTTTTAATGGGTTTCATTATTCATATTTTACCTAATACAATATATCTAAATAAGTCCCATTATTTGAATAAATCACATTATCTGAATAAATCCCATTATTCATTTTACATTTTAACTTGCTCTAAAATTTTCTAAAATTAAATTTTAAAGTATCACCTACCACAAATAATACTATTTTCTTAAAAAATTTTAAATTGAGGCTCTATTTATAAGCCAGCTTAACTTCTCTGAGTTCAATGATAAATATATATATTCATATATATTTTATATGTATACTAAACAATATTATAAATTGTATTATATATTTAATATTAAGTCAATATAATTTAATATTAAAATAAATAAACAGCACTATAAATAAATGAATATATTTTTTATATACATTTCAGCATAGGGCTTTACCATCAGTTTGTGAAAAGCAATCAACAAATAACATTGGCAATAGCCTGAATTGTTTAGTGATTTCTTGGGACCCCAAGGAATCAACAATTCAATTAGATGTAAGCCATTCCTAGCCTGGAACTTTCACTTGGTGGTGACAGATATCCTGTGTGGCATTGTTTTCCCTGTTATTTAGTGACTCTATTCAGATATATTTCATATATACCATATTTTTAAAAGCTTCTACTGTAGTAGGTCTCTGTATGATCCCCCATAAGGCCCTTAGTATTAGTTGTCCCTCTCTGTGTTCTTTTCTTTAGCACCCTCTTCTCTCCCGCTTCCTGCTCCATCCTTCTGCTCCAGTCTGCCCCTCATCTCCACAATTATCATTATATCTTACCTTTCTTGGGAGATCCTCCCCTTTCCCAGAGTCCATTGCTCCCATGGACTATTTATGTGTGTGTGTATGTATGTATATATATATATATATATATATATATATATATAGAGGCTTACTGTCCCCATTTGTGATTATAATTTTATGATGTATGGCTTTTGTGATTTATGAGGATTGGCAATTTCTAAATTTGTAGGGCAAGTCAGCAGGCAGGAGCTAATCCTTCCATCTTTGGTCATATTTCCTTCTTTTCTGGGGAATGCGCTTTTCTCTAAGGCCTTTGACTGATCAGAAGAGAGACCCTCTCAGTTTACAAAGGGGACTCTCCATTGAGTAAAATTAAATGAGTGCACATTACCACAGCTACAAAATGCCTTCCTGGGAGTACTTATATTTGCGTTTCATCAAATAACTAAGCACTATGGACTAGCCGAGTTCCACATGAAATTACGGCATTTAATAAATAGTAGATTCAAAATTTAAGCTGTGCTTGCTCCCACTGATGATCTGTTTGCTAGCAGCTAACAGTAGCGGGTGCAGCCTTCCACAGAGGCAAGGCCTCCGCTATGTGTGAGCACTTTGGCATACACACAGCTCTGAGTACCTGATTCCTGAAGGCATGAGTCATGGCACAGATGCTTCGGGGTAGAACTGAAGCAGATTCTAGAGCAAGCTTTGAAAGTCACACTGTTACAGCTCAGCGGGCACATTGCCCCACCCCTCACCTTCCAACGAGGTTACTGAGGCCCAAGTTCCACAGTGTGATCTAGAAAACCAGAGAAACAGCTGCTTCTGGGCACGTTTAGGTCCCCAGTATACCCCTGCACACCCCAGCATGTCCCTGCACACTCTAGCATAGCCCTGCACACCCCAGAACACCCCAGCACACCCTTGCACACCCCAGCACACTCCTGTACGTCCTTGCACACCCCAGAACATCCCAACATACCTCAGCATGCCCCTGCACACCACACCATGTCCCTGAACACCCTAGCACACTCCACCATGTCCCTGTACACTCCAGCACACCCCTGCACATCCCTGCACACCCCAGCACACCCCTGCACACCCNTGCATACCCCTGCACACCCCAGCACATCCTTGCAACCCATGTACACCCCAGCACATCCCTGCACACTCCAACATACCCCTGCAAACCCTAACACACCCCTGCACACCCCAGCACACCCCTGCACACCCCAGCAGATCCCTGCACATCCTTGTACACCCTAGCACACCCCAGCACACCCCTGCACACCCCAGCACATCCCTGCACATCCCTGTACACCCTAGCACACCCCAGCACACCCCACCACTCTGTCATCCCCTAAGGCCATTCCTCAGAAGCCAGCTGTTGTGAAGGAGAAGATGAAGGTGTCAGTTCTATGTGCTGCTAACTTCCAGGAGGTAGCAGGAGCCTTCCTTTGTTTTCTCTGTTGGAAAGAAACTGTTTTTCTGACAGGGGGATCATCATCTTTCCCCATTCTGGTAGAGAGAAGAGATAATATTCTCTCTTCAGGGAGAAGAGAGCACTTCTGTTCCTGAATCGCAGGGCGGGTCAGGCAGGTCTGCTTTGTGCAGGTTCATTTGCTGAGGTAATACCCATTAAGGGCATTAAACATGGAGGCCGTAGGACTTTTGTGTCAGTCTGAAGGCCCAAGAGAGGTTCACTGAGTCACCAAATAAACCAAACGAACAACTGGCGGAGTTGTAGAGCGAGAAGTAAGACACCTTCTAGCAGGACAAAGGGTGGCTTTGGTTCAGGAATGGAATTCTGGAGCCTTTTACTACCGTTGCGTCTGACCTGCCTGCCGTTCAGGGCCCCTTCTTTTGGTTCCTTTGAGTGTGTGTAATTTAAACACCTCCAAACACCATGTTTGTGGCAGACTTTTCATTCATCCAAGTTCTGCATCTGTCACCTCTTCTCAGCTGCCCTAATGGAGGCGTGGAGACGCATCGTATAAGCCCTGCGTTGTCTCATTTCAGGGATATAGGAGCTTGGGGAGTTGACCTCATCTGACTAGCGCTGATCCAAAGCCCCCATAGAATGATGACATATAGAGCAATTTAGAAGTAGTTCTTAGTAGTGTACTATTAATAGTAAGACAGAGACTGTGGGCACTGAGGACGTAAACACAAAAAAATTAGCAAATGTATGTGTGTTCATGTATCTGATTGTGTGAGGAAACCAGACCTGGATTTACCAGCAACTCTATACCAAATTCTAAATGGCTCAGCTTACTTCCTCTTCTTAAAAAAAAGTTAAAACACTTCTACCAAAAGATGACTAGAAGATCAAGGTTAAGCCCAAGAGAACTTTATAACCTTGTATATAGTTATACCATTGGATGATATAGTTATTTTTTCTCAGTCTCAGGTTATCAAGTCTTAGATAATCTGCTTCAGGAAGAGAAAAAGTCACCTTTCCCAGACTGTGGTCTCCAAACCACAGGGTGCTTACATTTTAAGATACACCCAACAGGAGATCCTGCTTGTCTTCTTTCTGTGATTAATTGGGAAACGTTACATTCATTCATTTCCTTAATGAGCATGTTTTGAACACTTACTGTGAATCAGGCAACTTCTAGCAGCTGGGGAGTACAAAGCCACTAAACCAAAAGCAATCAATACAGAAGGGCATATACATACATACATGCATGTTTATGTATGTATATATTCATGTATGTATTCATATTCAAGTCTGAAGTTTTCACAGGGAAAGGAACATGTGCTCTGGCTTGGAATATGGAGTCTGGCAGGATGGAGGGAAGATACAAGCATTTAGGGGTTCAAGAAGGATGGCTTGCAGAGGGGCACCTGATTAGAGCATTCCACTCACAGAAGACTATGAGAAGAATTTGCTTGGGGTAGAACTGGTTTGGACCTGAGTACTGGAAGAAAGCATGCACAACCACAGCGAGTACTAGTCAGTAATGTGGCAGGATGTCAACCTTGCGCAGTCAAAGGTCAAGCACAAAGGTCAAGCACAAAGAAGTACGGAGTGCTGGGACTCGGAAGGATCTCTTACTGACTTGGTTCCCCTTCATTTCCAAATTTGGGGTTTGTCGAATTCTGCGACTCTTCAGGAGGTGCTCCTCAGCGAGCACCTTCCGGGAGGTGAGAGGGCACCTGAGACAGATGAGCTAGTCAACTCAGGCTGAGCCGTGCTTTCACAAGGGAGCCCGGTTCTTTCCGGTTTACTGAACAGGGAAAGTGTTTTCCTGCTCGCATGACATAGCCATCCTGGAGCGGCTTTGTTTTGCTTTAGAGCTTCTTCGTTTTAGAATCTGCTGAACAAGAGGCTCTTGTCCAGAACATGCTGGGTCGTTTGGCAGGAAAAGGAAAATCTGGTGGACCATGGCTTTCAAAGCTCTTGCTTGGCAGGAGCGCCCGCTGTTCCCGCCTACGCTTGTTTGGGCAAGACCAAGACGCACTGTCCAGACATGGATCAGAGGAATATGAAGGCATTTTCTTTCTCCAGAAAAAAGAAAAATATGTTTTAATTAATGATGTCACCTTTACCATGGGGTTCAGCAGCACCTCACCCCAGCTTCTGCTAGTGCAACTCCATGATGAACAGTTTAGATGTTGGGCCTTCCCACCACGCTTGGTTTGGTGCTATTGTGGCAAAGGGTACCGCTTGTTCACTGATTTCTGCTCTACTGTGCTCCTGGCCCAGCCTACACCTAGCTGTGGCCGTGGGTCTCATCCCTACCAACTGTTATCATCAGTCTCTGGCCACGACTTGGAAGCAGCATGCATTTATCTTCTACACGATGCATGGCATGTTGTGGAGCATGGAAGACTCCAGGAAACGGCATGCAGAGTGGGGGCAGGCATGTAGGTCCCGTTTAATTAAGGTGTAAACAATACGGACTTTCTAAAGTCCACAATTTGGCTCTCAGTTATTGGGTCACCTACTGATGACATTGCAAATGATTAGGAAAATGCACTCCAGAGCTTTTGCTATGATAAAAAAATATTTTAATTCCATTTCTAACACTGTATGGGGTCAGTGCTGACAAGATGGTTCAATAGATAAAGATGCTAGCCAGCACTCGGGAGGCAGAAGCAGGTGGATCTCTGTGAGTTCAAGGCTAGTTCCCGGACAGGCTCAAAAGCAATAGAGAAACCTTATCTCAAAAAACAAAACAAAACAAACAAACAAACAAAAGATGCTAGCTGCTATGTTGTTACACCTGAGTGCCAGGACCTGCATAGAGGGAAGAGAGAATGGGCTCACAAAAGTTGCCCTCGGAGACTTCCACACATGAGCCATGACACACATGCACCCACCACACACACACAAATAAAGCAGCAAATGCCATCCCCATGGTATCAGGCAGAGGACTAGACTGTAATTTATAGAGCCATGGATCTGGTTTCCTTTGCTACTTACTAACTGTGGGGTGCTGGAGCCTTTCCCACTCTGGGCGTATGTGCTGCTCAGTTTCCATCACTGTGACAAATGCCTGAAAGAAATATCTTGAAACAGGGAAATTCTATTTTGGTTCATGAGTGCAGAGGTGTCAAAGACTGGCTGCTTCTTTGCTTTTGGTCTGAGTGAGGCAGACATTATGAAGATGGCTGGGTGTGTGGTAAGGGATCAGAGGCCAGACGTCCTTCAAAGGCATCATAGGTCAGGGGTTAGTTCTGCTCAGCCCCTCTCCAGTCAGATCCCACCTTCAACCAATGGGTTTTCTCACTGAAGACATCAGAGGCTCCAGGAATCAATTACCTATCAGTGATCGGCCTACCAGCTCACAACTAGATCCTTTTGGGAGACACTTCATGTCCAGATCTTACCAACTGTCTTCTTAGCATGTGAGGGGTGAGACTGCATGCCAATCACATGCCATCATCATACTTCACATCTGCTCTGCTGTCGCGTATGTAACAATTTTTCTCTAACATAACTAAAATTTTGCCTTTGCCTTTGTCACTTAAACCCTTCACCACAATTAGGACGTGTTAGATTCCTAAATATCCCTGTCTCTCTTTGACAGTGTGGCATTGACCTTCTTGTAGCTCTAAAGGAAATAGCCTGAGGCATTACCTAACTTCCTATGAGCATAGTCTAATCAAGGAAGTTTGGACATGGGAAAAGCCATTGACTTTTATCCTGAAGGCACCATAGGAGCTGTAGCTGAGTCTTAGGAAAAGTCTTAGAAAGTTGTTGACAACTGTGCCGAGTGACTACTCCTCCGAGGGATTTAATCTGGCTTCCTGCCCCCTTGTCTTTTGTATTTACAGCTTCTAATGTTCCACTTACCTTCTTGGCGTCATACAAGCCTCAATGTCTTCTGCTTTGCCTGAAAAAGGAACGAAGACAAAGTTTTCTAACTGTCCACTAGAGGGCAGCAGAGTAGTGGGAATCGGGATACTGCCGGGCTTTGTAGTAGACGTGTTGACATGTGATTTGGCAATTGAATAATTTTTGATACTGTCCTGACACATAAACACCTAGAAGCAGGTTTTCAAAGGTTATTTGCACACTAAAATAGGAATTAAGGAAACGAACTTGCATGCCAAAAGTAATTTTCAATATTCTACAAAGAACTGCGGCCTCATTATGAGATTGCTTACAGACAATATTCAGCTACGTTAAACCGGACTGGCAAACACACACGTTCGAAGTAAATTAGACTGCATGGATCTAAGAAAGCAGATACAATGACTAATAAAAATTTCTTCTGGGGCTTGGGGACCAGCCAAAGTGCCCAAAAGGAGAAACTGGGCTTTATGTGACTTTGTCTTTTTCCCAATCCCCCAGAATTTGAGTCTCCCAGACTGGAGAATTACCATGGTCAGAATATTGTCCACAGGATCTTGGGCTGTGTGGACTATTGTGGCGATCTGCTTATAAGCTGTTGCTGTACCCCGGGCATGAAAAGTCAGCAAATGATTCAAGTTTATTCCGTTGACATCCTAGCACCTTGAGAAATTGCCCATTTGTATTATCACAGTTTGATGTATTTCACGTTTGTGGAGCTTCTTTGGTGAGTTGGCATTTTAATTTAATTATACTTTTTGCTAATGGTCTTTATTTTTCAGTGTCTGTGTGTAGAACGCCTGTAGGTTTGATTATCTGCCCCCTCTTCCCAGTGAGGAGGCGCCGTGCGAATTTACAAACTGATGAAATGCAGTGTAAAACTCAGGGAGGCGAAATGAGAAATCTGTAAAGAAATCCTGTTTGAAAGATGAGCATTTCCTCGCTTTCAGGGTGCAGCCCCCCCCGCTTTCGATACATAAGTTGACTTTCCAGTCTAGGTGTCTCTAATAATAACAGCAACACAGTCTTATCTGAGGGACCACAAAGAGCTCCAGAGTTCAGTGGGTCCCCTCTGAGCCTCTGCAGACCCAGAAATCATAGTATTTTGCTTTCTTCACTACCCTCCCTGAACCGAGGACCAAACCAGTGTTGTGGGCCTACTAGACTAAGCAAGCCCTCTACCACGGAGCTACCCCTTCCCCAAGCAAAAGGAGCATTGAGTTCCCCAAGCCACTCAAGCATCTTATGAGTTGGGTTAGGTGGGTGTCTTCCTTTAGGATAGTTATTGAGTAAGGACCTGATTCTCTCCGGATACTGTCAGAGCCTGGACCAAAGACTCTCCCAGGACCTTAGTGCTGCGCTGCTGTGTGTTTAGTGGCAAAGAGGAGCGAGTGAATGGGTATCCCTAGAGACACAACTGTACACACCCACGTTCACACCTCACACATGTGCACTCACCCTGTTTTCTTGATCCTTACCGACTGTAAGATACATAACTGAGTCAATAATAGCCTTTCAAGAAGACAATGAGAGGGGGGGAGAACACTTGCAGGTCAGACATCAACACTGATTGGAGAGTCCATTCCAGTTTCAGAAGAAAACAAAGGCTCATCCTAACATCTTGGAAATTTAGTCTCTCCCATGTTCATGGATGTAGTTCCGGTCAAGCCAGCTTCCGAGACACGTCCTAACATAAACCTTAGCCTCTGTAACCCAAGTGCTCAAAGTCAAGTTCACAAGTCCTGACCTCCAGACATGTTTGTCCTGTTCATTCTGAGGCTTGGGGGAGTGATGTTGGTGTGTGTGGTATGTGGTGGCCGTTCTGGGAAATGCTGGATTTTGTTATCATAACCTGCTGACTTGAGTTGTCTGATTCTTGTTCACCTGCCCTCATCACCCTTCTTCCCTCCGTCCCTATCCCATTAGCTTGGAGAATTCACCTTTCAGAAGTGAAGCAAAGACAGGGCCGTGTTTCCTGTGAGCTCCAGCTGAGCCTGTGTCAGACACCGGAGAGTGGCGACAGCGGAGGGCTCTGCTGAAATAGAGAAGAGGGCGGGCTTACAGGAGACGGACATGAGTGAGGACAGCAGTCACATTCTAGGTGCAACAGCTAAGACCAGGGAACCCACCAATTACACATCTTGGAAAGCGTGGAGCCAAGGTCCTAGCCATGGAACACCCTGGCTCCAGCTCCAGGAGGAAGGAAAGAAAGGACACAGAATGGAGACCAGAACGTGCTAATTACCTTCCTTGGGAGGATCTTATAAACCAGGATGTGTATGGAAATTGCTACAATGTATATGATTACTACGGGGCCTCATTTTCGTACAGAGGAACAAGGGGAAGGAGGCAGGGACAGAGAAGCCAGTCTCTTTGATCTTCCTCTCTCTGCCACCTGAAGTCCCCATCCTATCTGACTTCTCCACAGCTAGCCTGCTTGGGGATCGTGCCATATCCTCCCTGACTACACAGCCTCTGTAGGTTCCTTAAATGCATGAGATCTCTGTGCATCCCGAGAGGCAGGGTGTCAAGCAGGAATTGGGTCTTTGGGAGGCCTGGGATCTCTCTGGTTATCCTGGCAGTGTGAGTAGGGGGTACAGGAAGGTTGGGGAGATGGAGAAGGTTAGGGGTAGGGGTGGGGACATAGAATAGGTACCAAAACCTTGAGAGAGAAGGAAACTGGAGGCTTGGTGGCGACAGTAACAGCAGCAAGAGAGAATTGACATAAGATTTTTGCCTTGAACAGATGGGAAAATGAAGCTGTGATTTTTTTGTATGGTAAAGACATTTATTTTGCATTAACAATTGATTTAGCAGAGCTGGGGATAGAATCTGGGGCCTTGTGCATTCTGGGAAGTGCCCCCCCTCCAGTGCATGCTTAACCAGGTCATTTTTTAAAATGCATGTGCTCAACTTTGTAGCAGTCAAAGTAGAAAGGGGTGGTGGGGACAGAATAAGACAGTGGCAGGAAGCCAGCCAGGGTGGAAGTAAAGAAGCGGTGGGAGAAATTTAAAATATGAAACAAGCACGAAAGATTCAAATTCCCTAACAGATTCCAGGCTGGGCAGCAGGCTGGACTGGCATGACCCAGGAAGGACTTCTGGTGGCAGAGGGCATGGTGAGAAGTTGGTGGCATGAGAGACACTGGGACAATTTTTAAACTAAGATGAAGCCCCCTGTCACCCCCTGTCTCCTCTTGTGCATCCACCAACGGAGATGGCTATGGAGTCGGCTGGCATTCGCTAAACCAAGGATTGTCAGCCTAGGCTCTGCCCACTTGAAGGGCCACAACCAAACAGGGGCACTGCCAGATGACCACCGCCTTGTCTGTCAGGGTCTACTCATTGCACCCAACAACCGGCCCACCCAACAACTGCCAGGCTGCTGATGTTTTGTATCTGAAGACGAGGGCAGCCCGCACAGCTCACAAAACAAAGCAATCACCCTCCTCAGGAGCAGTGCCTTCCCAGGAATACGGTCTAAGGATGGCTTTGTTGGAGCCCTGGGCCATCCATCACCATTGCGCCTCCTTAGGTGCTCATGTGCAGTGAGATAGTATCCCATTATGCATACCTATAGCCTCATTTGGTCTAACACTTGTTATATAACACAGGCTGGCCTCAGACTTGAAGAATCTCCGTGCTTCTGCCTATCCAGCGCTGGGGTTACAGGTATGAGCTACCCACCCAGCTATAGTGAGTCCTGAATAGAATATGTTTCAAAAATGTTAAAACCCATGAGAGTTGGGAACTGGCTTAGAATTCCCTTCCTTTTAAGCGTGTTTATTGATCTATCTGTCTGTCTGTCTGTCTATCTATCTATCTATCTA